>OY735219.1:42325713-42470713 GCA_963457665.1 Thysanoteuthis rhombus | reverse complement strand
ATTTTACAGATAAAATTCCCAAAACAGAGCTTTGATATATATTTTTCTATTTCATTACGTATATCGCTTCACTCTGACAGATTGTTACATTGTTCTTTTCTACTTTTCGAGCGATTGGATGTTTTCAACGTTTCCTTTTTTTTTCCTTCTGCAGTTCCACCACGTCATACAACTTGTTCGTTCTCCATTGTCTTGTTCACTTTTCACGTTGTGTACATTTTATCTTTCTTTTTCTTGAATAAATCGTTCTGTTGTATTTGTCCTTTTTATGCCATTATATTGCAATGTAAATTTATGCTGAATTGTTCCGGTTTTTTTAATCCAGCGGCATTCACGCTTGTTTTGTTTTGTCTTTTTAAATTCAGATTTTTTTGTGATCACTTCCAAACAACAGAGGTAACTTATTCATTGATCACCACTTTCTCCAATTTTTAATTGATCGCTTCAATACTACATGCTGCCAAAAGACGTTGATCCCCTAAGAATTTCTATTGAGTGACCATCCGACCCGTCTTGTTGTCATGCTATGTTTTGATTTTTGTCTAAGCTCCCTGTGCCATCGCCCTTCGTCTTTTCTGACGATTCAGATATCCTTTAAAGTTCGATTTATCATTGATAGAAGAATATTTACAGCATTTTTTATTTGACGACAGTTTGTCTGCCATCTGGTTCCATTGAAGTCCGATTTTGTTCTGTTTTTTTGTCTTCCCAAAATTTCCGACCGAGACGTTTTCCGTTTTTTTCCGGGTGACATACTTGTCTGTTAGGTTTAGGGTGAATGATATATTATTCAGTTGTTCGTTGAATCCTTTCCATGCATTGTTATTGATTATAGTGAAATGAGTGACATCAATGGTTGCGCCTGCACTGATGACTGCGTAGTCTGGCCAGGGTGGCATTGGTGTGTTTTCCGTTAGGTATGACGGTTTTGCCACCCAAAACGTTTAACATTAGCGACCACATTGTACTTCGTGCCAAAATGCACTGAGCTTTCCCTTACGAGCACCAGATAACCCGATCTGGGGCATCAGTTTTCAGAGATGTAGGGTTCATATTGAATTTCTTGATGGCTGTCCTTATATATTCTTTTATTCTTCAACCGATCTTTCTCTGTCTTGAAGTTTCCTGTACAGGACCATGCCGGGGAGACAGTCATGAGACCGGTCGACGAGGGATCCAAACCATTGTAGCTGCCGTCTGGGTAGAATTTCCTCAAAGTGGATTCGTTGTCGAACTTGTGAAGTAATTTGTCCCACCAGTGTAGGCCAATCATCTACTTCGATCACAAGTAATGCCCGCTGGAATTACAATCTGTAATTGCATCCTTTATCAAATTTACCATCCAATGTAACAATCGTACGATAATGTAAATGTATTGATTGTAAAACAAATTGTATCAGAAAGTCGGAAGAGGAAGAAGAGGATAGAGAACTGCTTCAGAATTAGTGGCAACTGCTTGAGAGAAATGACAGATCATTTGGATAATGCATAACGCTAATGTGATGTAGGTTTTTATATGAGATAGAATCTACAGCAGCAATCGCAGTCACTGACTGACTAACAAATCGACGTATCAAACGCCTCATTCCATCTCCATAAAGTATTCCCTCCTACTCTTTCTTGTGAATCTGATGTCGCTTATGTGACATTTTATTATTTCGTCATCAGAACATGGAACTCTATTAAACTACGTCAGAATACAAATACACATCACTTGCATGAATAAAATTCTATTTTACTTCGATATTTGTGTTAAATGAAGGTGCTTTCAGCTGAAAGGGCTTTTAAAGGTGGGAGCTTTAGAAAGAATGGGCTTTTAAAGGAAGGGGCTTTTAAAAGCACAAGAAATAGAACTAGCATATATATGGTCTGAGTTTCAGGCTCGTTAAACCTAAACTGCTATGGCCATTTTCGCTTGACACAAATGCAACACTCCTTTCCCTTCCTTTCTCCTCTCTCTGTCTTTCTATTTCTCTCTTTTCATCCCCCCTCTCTCTCTCTCACTCTCTGACGTAGATAGACAGACATCCTGATCTTCTCGAAAAGGTTAAATCTCACAGTACATTACCGTTTTCTGTGTATTTCGCCTGAGTGTGCGCTCACACGAGGCATACAAATTAAGAGACACTAATGTAAGACCAAAATGTCTGGATACACAAAGTGATTAACGTGTTTCAAAGTTACTCATACATTTACAATGCATGTGTATACACTTGCAAAGTTTCAGGTGCGCTCGAAAAAAAAAAAATAGAACAGAAAGGAGAAGAAGCAAACTACGTCTTTTTAAGTTCAATTTGAAAAGTTGAACTTATTTTAAATTCTAACTTCGAATTGAAAAATTTCAACTCTTCAAGCTAGAAATGTGTTTTGTTATTGATCAAATATTCAAACAAGAATAGCTAATACATTTAAGATACTTGTGGAAAAATAATAATAAACATAAAGCGTGTGTATTTGTATTGAATCATTTGAAAATATTTTTAAAGGGAAACAGAATTTACAATCTGTAATGAACCAGTGGAGGGAAATCTTCACTCAAGTTATGTATATATATATATATATATATATATATATATATATATATATATATATATATATATACACATAGACACACACACACGTATATATACATATGTAACTCATAATACATATGGTACAGATCAGGTTAGTAATTTAGTATAATATAAAGCAATGTCTGATATGTAATGGATTTATTTCATAGAGTGCTCGATACGTTCAACTTTATACTTCGAAAGTCAAGTTGTTTTAGAGTAAACTAGAATTCAAAAACACATACAATCGTATATATATATATATATATATATATATATATATATATATATATATATATATATATATATATATATATATATAAGATGATGAGTACTATACACAAAAAACAATTGACTGAAAAGACATACATTTTTGGAAAAAGTCTTTGAATACATATCTAATGTTGAAGGATGTAAAGCTTTGTAGACTTCCGCTATTACTCGGTGATTGTATCATCTGGCTTAGACAGCCTAAATAGAATGAACAATTAAAGAAAATAGGGTTGCCATCGGAATTGAACCTGCAACCGATGGAGTTGCCGCTTTGACGTTTAACTGCTGTTGCTCCATTTTCTTTAATTGTTTATTCTATTTACGTTTTCTATAATGATACATTTAATAACGAGAGATCATTTTAAATAGGGTTTCTAAAGAACACAATTTATAATTTCTTAACAGTATATACATATATATATGGTGAAATAATTGATCTGTCACACAAACATGTTTATGTTTCTGTCATTTGGGGGCTTCTTCGGGCGAATGATTCGATTAATTCGGATCCCTATTTAAGACATTATTGAGGAGGGGGTCTGTTTTTGAAGAGGAAAAACTTCGTTTTCTTCTATTCGTATTTCTTTTTCTTTTCTTTGTTTACATATATTTATTATATATATATATATATATATATATATATATATATATATATATATATATATATATATATATATATATATATAACATTTATAGACACAATAAGGAGTGAATATTTAAATTTTCAGCCCTATAGCTCCATTGGTGTTGATATTTTTGGTTCCAATTGGGGTTTCTTCCCATAAAAGTCGTATATATTTACGTATAGATCGATGGAAAGGTTGATTTTACAATTCATAATGATTTGATAAGAGGCCGCTTTTATTGAATTCACATCGACCTCATTATCGATACCATATCAGTTGTCTTATATCTGACTCGGATGGAAACTTCTCTCTCTCTCTCTCTCTCTCTCTCTCTGTCTTCGGTTTTGCATGTTTACCAATATATCTATATTTGTACGAGCTGGATTCAAACATTGATATACTTATTGGTTGGCAAAATTTTAACGAGACAAAATTCCTTCCATACCAAATATATACTTATATGATGAACAGTGTGATTTTCTTCGTTTTTCTTTCCTTAATGATGCACTCTCTCCATCAAAGGTAACAATTTTGTTGTTGAAAGTGTTTCCAACCCAACATTCCCAACTATGGACTCTCTCACTTGAACGGATTCATTATTTTTCATTCCTCAAAGAATTATCCCATAGAAATCCAAATATATACGTGGCAATTTTTTCCACGGGAAGCCACCAGTATTATTGATATATACATAAACGTGTACATATCAATGTACTTGTATGTGTACGTTGATGGGTATAATAATATGGTTTTGCACAAGTGTACCGAATCACCGAAGCCCCACAGGTTCTCTTTGTGCTTGTGTGTGTGTGTGTGTGTGTGTGTGCGTGTGCGTGTGTGTGTATGCATGTGGGTGTGTTCGCGAGCGTGCATACCTGTGTGCATATCTCTGGGTGCGCTTGGTCATATTTTGGCTGCTACAACCATCGACATTTGCACGAATACAACGCTCGGTACAGCTGAAAACGTTTTTTGTTTGTTTGTTTGTTAGTTTTCTTTTGTTTTGTTTTGTTTTTCCAGGAAGTGCTTTTAGAGGTCTCTAAAGCCCAATTTTTATACTAGCATATATTTTAGATAATTTTAGATAGAAGGATCTGTTTCTCTAGATGATTTTAGATATCCTTTTTAGACAATTTGTTCTGGAACACACACGGGCCACAGTGATTCATTTATGCAAGATATGGATACACTTTTATATATCTGTGTATGCTTGTGCGCAAGTTTCAGTGATATATTTCAGTTTTGACAATATAACCGTTCTCAATTGAACAGATTGTACATTCTACTCTATTCCAGAAGTCATTCAGGAACGAATCCCTTCCCATCATTCCTGCTCTCCATCTGCCTGATTCCCAACACTAGAATCAACAATAATTCTAGAGACATTTGATGCCATGGCCGATATAAAGAGCAAGAAAATGTGTTAGATTATCATTTGAAATACAATTTAAGGCTCACTATTTGCCAAACTCCAAGCGTAATTGGGAATCCAACATCAAGAGTTATTAATACTTTATGAACGCACGACCACACACATACACAAGCATACATAAACATACAGGTTTAAACACACGTACATTTATACATATAGATACACACATATGCATAGAGGTCCAGATACATATGCACATAGACGTATAGAAACACACACACACATAGAAATACAGATACACACATTGGTATAAAATTACACGAACACACATAGACGTGTTGCAACACGTCCACATTATTATCACATCTGTATATCTCTGGTAATATCTATCACAGTCTGTTCATATCTGTATTTGTCAAAATATTTTCATCCGAGCTATTTTTAACATGGCGTCAACCTCTTTTTAGACATCGATTTTTGGTATAAAATCTGTTTAATTGAGAATAGTTGTGTTCTCAAAACTAAAACATGTTGCTGAAACTTGTGAGCAAGCCTACACTGATACATATAAGTATATCTACACCTCCCACAAATGAATCACCGTAGCCAGCACGTGTACCAGAAAATGGGGAAGTCAAAATACATAGACGAACAGATACTTACACGCAGAGAAGTACTGATACGTACAGATTTAGATAAATATCTAGAATCTAGATTTTTTTGATGTCATTTTACTCCTATTTAGATGTAATCAGGTATTAAATTTGGCAACACTGCGATGGTTTACTATCATTCGTGGATTTCAACCTTCTGCAGGAAGGGGGGGGTCCTGGAACCTATCAGACAACGAGGTCATACTGTAGTTACAATGACATGCAATGGGAATTGACATCGGGCTGCAAAGTGGCATACAAATTGTCCCAGATTGTTCCCCCTTCTTTCTCTCTCTCTCCCCCCCCCTCTCTCTCTCTCTCTCTCTCTCTCTCTCTCTCTCTCTCTCTCTCTCTCCCTCAAGTATCTAAATATGGTAATCAATCATCACACCTACGATTGAAGGTTATCGATTGAACATAACGATATGGAAGTTAAACAGGAACGAACAAATGAACGTACGAACGCATACACTTTTTATTTCATTGAAAAAAAAAATTAATCAATTTTTACCGACTCCACACGGATTAGAGAAAGAAAAAGATTCGTTATTATTCGGCACTGCTTTCGAAGCCCAATTTTTTTACATATGAATATGCATTTATTACGGATTAACGTTCGTACCATTCTCAGCAATGTTTCACACGAAGACATATTTCTATACGCAGACCACTTTCGTTTCAATATTGTCAATTCTCCCTATTGACTTCTTATTTTAGAAAGACCACTTAATTGATATCTACGAATGTAGCTTGGGTAATATTTTGATGCTTAAACACAGAAAGATTTTGTCTGACAAAATGAAATCTGAAATGATTTATCGACTAGGCGGAAGGGAGTCGTACTGGAAAGAGAAAGAGAGTTGCATTAAGTTCGATTTTGAGGATTCTTTTCAAAGTCTTGATTTTTGAAATATTGATTTCCACCGAGAGAAATGTCAAGATATTTTCATCCGAGCGATTTTTACAAAGCTTTAAAGCTAACATGGCGACAACCCTTTTTAGACATCGATTTTTGGGGAGAAAATTCGACTTAATTCTTTTTCATTATCCACCTGTTCCTCTCCTCCCTTTCAGTCAATAGGCAGACATACTTATATAAACATTAATACGTGCGACAAATCAAGGAATAAATTTCTCTTTATTTCTGTTTCTCTTTCCATTCAGTCAATTATGAATATTTTTCGGATCGAACCGTATTTGCCCCAATCCGTTCACATCTATCTATCTCTGTCAATATCTACCTCATTCAATTAACATCTGCCTCACTCTGTCTCTCTGTCTCTCTGTCTGTCTGTCGGCCTGTCTCTCTCTCTCTCTCTCTCTCTCTCTCTCTCTCTATATATATATATATATATATATATATATATATATATATATATATATAGATATATATATATATATATATATCATCCTGCTCACATGTCTAAACTGGTATTATCTATCTCATTCTGTCCATACATATCTATATGCGTATATATATATATATATATATATATATATATATATATATATATATATATATATATATATATATATATATATATATATATATCATTCTGTTCATATATGTCTATCGCTATCATATTTATGTATCATTCTATTTACATATATCTATCTCCATGGATGTACATATATATCATTCTGTTCACAACTGCCATCTCTGTTGATATATCTCTCATTTTGTTCATACATGTCAATATCCATTGATATATATATATATATATATATATATATATATATATATATATATATATATATATACATATATATATCATTCTGTTTTATATCTGTCTATCTCTATTATGTATATATATACATCATTCTGTTCACATATGTCTATCTCTATTGATATATATATATATTTATACATCATTGTTCACATCTGTCTATCTGTTGATTTAAATATGCGTATCATTCTGTTCACATCTGTCATCTTTGTTAATATCCCATTCTCTTCACATATATCTCTAATGGTGTATATAGATATATCATTCTTATCACATCTGTCTATCTCTGCCAATGTCTATCATCCTGTTTTTATTTGTTGTTCTGTAAATATATGTTCCATTATGTTCACGTTTATTTCCGTTGGTTCATACCTCTCTCTCCCCCTTCCCCCCTCTCTCTCTCTCTATATATATATATATATCATTCTGAACACGTTTATTTATGGCTGTCAATGTCTATCATTGTGTTTACATCAGCCCATCTATCTCAGTCTATTGACACCTGTCTATCCCTGTTGATATCTCTCAATTCATGTATTTATGTTTATCCCTGTTACTATATATCTACAATCGAATGAATACTTGTTGACTTGAGATGCAGATCCGTGCAAATAAGTGGTGTATATTTCTTTCTTTGTGTACATCTTCATGTGGCCTGTTGACTGTTTTGCATTTACTATTAATTAATATGTAGATAACTGATGTAATACATTCTGCAATCTGGCTTCACTCAAAGAGTGTTATGGATGGTATGATCAAAGAATTCAGAAGAAGTCAGTCGTATTTAGTAACATTAATTGAAAACAATTCACATCACTAATCACGTGACAAAATCGGTACATTTCGCGAATCACATGGCCGAATATGTACACGCCATGCATCGCTGTGGCTTTGTTCATGAGACACATACTCCAAGCGACCAATGAACATTTGCAGCAGCATTCACGTTTGTCTTTCTATATGGTCGAAGGTGATCAGACATTTAGAATTTTTTTTTATAAAGCTTTTCCCTTATTCGACCCAGACAAATTGAAATAGAGAAACTTTGTCCCTTATTCGATCTCTCTCTCTCTCTCTCTCTCTTCTACATTGATATAAATTGAACGTTCTTCTAAACCGAACAATGAATTAGTATCAAGACAATTGATCACTGACTGTTGCAGACTATCTGGGTATATGACATTGTTGCCCCAAAACTTTTCATTACAATAGCTATTCGTGACCTCACACATATCTACATACCTATTTTATCTATGCATAAACTCTTTGCAGGTCATATGTATGAGTTCAAATGTATTTGTATGCTAGTGAGCGCACGCATGTGTGTATGTGTGTGCGTGTGTTCGTGGGATAAATACGAATCAAATTTCTCAAGAATGCGGCTAAAGCGGAAGACCTAGTAAAATTTTGGTCTGTCAGATTTAATGAAAAATATTTGGAAGAGAGCTTATGCTTAATTACGCAAACACACACATATATGAGTGTATTCACACATGCACATACATATATGTACATTTATATACATGCACGTGTGTACTGAGTGAGTAAGCATGTTTGTAAGAATGTATATGTACTGACATATGTATTTATATATCTATCTCCATCTTCCTCAATATATATTTGTACATGCTATTATGTAATTGTGCATATGTGTAACACAAGCTGTTCCATGATATATATATATATATATATATATACATTCTTTATACAAACTAATTTAGGACCTACATAAACATAAATATTCCCACAAACCTATGCATCCATTTGTCATTCCATAATGACTGAATGATGGGAAGTAGGCGATCAATAATCGAAATTTTCACGGATAGCAGATTGGAGGACGCATAAATTCATACGAACTTCTATTTGTCGTATAAAATAGAAAATAAAGTTGAGTGTCATAAACCAGTATGCAATTCAGGTTCAGCCCAACCTTTTATGTGGTCCCAAGGAGAATTAGATCTGATTGTGGGGTCCCCACTGCCCGGTAAAGAAAAGCGTGATATAGCTATCACAATTTAAACTTGCTGATTGATTTTCATGAAAACGTTTCAAATATATAATTGATTATTTTTCTCATAAAATAGACACTTCGTCTGGCACACAAACACACACACAAGGAGTCGAAAGTTCTCCAGGATCTTTGTTAGTGAAGTCAAGCCATTACAGGGGTCATTCGTTGGCTTCAGCTTTGTAGAAATTCATAAATTTCCGCCTGAAACACCAAGTCACAGTCCTACCAGAGTGTATTAGAAGTGACACTGGTTCCTAGAGGAAGGAAAGAAGAAGCTATTCTCCTGCTTTTGCTACTAATGCTAATAATATTTATCTGCAAGTTGTTATGGATCTTGACTTGTTAATTCCTCCTAAATTGTTTGGTTTTTTTTTGTATTCCATCTGCTGAAATAGAAAAAAACGAATTAGTTTCCCGAATCAATATACAATCCATAAAATTCCATCCTGTTGCTCTTCTGACATTTCCAGTACTTTTTCACGATGAATTATGATGGGAAAAAAGAGAAAGAAATTAACCCCGGCTATATCACAAGAATCATTATCATCATCATCATCAGTCTTTTAACGTCCATCGTTGGACATAGACCTCCCCCAGGATTTGCCACACATCTCTATCATGGGCGTCGCGGAGCTAGTACTTTCTGAATTTGTCTAACGTCTCTCCATCTAATATTCTGCCGGCCTCGGTTGCGCATGGGATCTCGGGGGATCCATGTCGTGAGTCGCGATGTCCATCAGTTGTCTGCCATTCTTGCAACATGGCTAGCCCATTACCATTTGAGTTTTTTAATGGATTCTATGATGTCTCTGACTCTTGTCTTTTCCGGGATGTACTGTGCTGTCTTGTGGTCTCTCCATGTGAGGCCCAGCATAATTCTTTCTTGTGCACGTTGCATGGTTCTCAGTTTGCAGATCTGTCTCTTGGTTAGGTTCCATATTTCAGCTCCATAAGTGACTATAAGAAGGATGCATTGGTTATACACCCTTCTTTTTAGAATTAACACCAGGTTGAATAGGATGAGAATGGACGATACCAACTATAATGTATTGGGTGGGGGAAAAAGTACCACATGGGTACTTCGTTGGCTTCGGCTAGATCAAGAAGTCATAAAGCTTATCAGCATTTGCGGTGGAAGATTGAATACCTCACCGGCACCTGCGCGGGTACAGGTGATCTGGATTTATATTCAAAACTTTAAAAAGTAGACAAGGATTTTTTTGCCACCTCTATTCTACCTCATATATAGGGTTGACCCAAAGACAGCCTGTCAACTACCATCACCCACACAGCCATTAAATGGAATTTACATTCCCCCAGCTACACAACTGCCATACCCTGTCGCAGATTACACACTTAGAGTCCTCGCAGAGAGAAGAAGCCAGAACTTAACTAGTGGGCACCTCCCCCTTTTTTTCTTTTTCTTTATTTCTTCTGGGTATTGACCTGGGCATCCAGCCTGCTACACTGTCGGGTCAACACTCGGAGGGGTAGGAGACCTGTAAAGTCCGTGCACATCTGCTTCGTCGGAACGTCTGGGATCTCTGCTCAAAGTTTATAGACTGCAGTACCATCCGAAATTTCTGCGTATAGAAATCGCAGACAGCCGTCCTATCCGGAGTTTGCATTCTAAATTGCCAGCTTAGCACTAACCAACTGAGGATGGTTCGCAACCTGTGTCTAACCATAGGAAAACCTTACTCTCGGAATACTCCAGCAAAGGGGTGGCAGGTCTCTACAGCAAGCACGAGGAGGAGGACACTCCTTTCAAACTTATCACCTTTGAATCCTGCTCCCATCTGTGCCACCTCAGTGGATCATGAGATTCTAATCCTTGGTTTAATAGATGGGTGATCCCTAGACAAGCTGGTCTTTGAAAATCCATTGTTCAGGCCGGAGGGAAAGTCCAAACATTAGATCCGTCATCTATAGTCCTATTGCTGTGGCAATCTTTCCCAACAATCTTCTGTCATGAAGTCAAATGACACATTCAGTATGTAATATTTGGCATTATCCAATTAGTTTTAAATGTTTTTAAAAACTAATGACGTTGAACATTTCCAATTTGCTTTCAAAAAAGGCTTTCAGGATTATCTTTCCGTAATTATATCCGTTTTCTTTACTCAGGTTACACGTGATCATTTTTCTCAAGTTGAATATGTTTTCTTTAGTTTATTTTTGTTTTTTCTCTCCATCTTAAAACCATATGCGTTGAAATTTCGGATTCTTTTATCATATATTTTACATCTTTTGTCCATTTTTATTCATAACAGTATCACTTTTTAAAATTTTGAAATTTTAGATCAGAGATTTGTTTCAATCAGTCACGTCTTTGTAATGAACATGATTCACTGCTTAATGGTGATTACGATGACGTAATTGGATTACGAACGCAGGGACAAATCAGCGCACGATAATTGAGTGCATTTCAGCGCTTTAAGGACTAACAGAAACAAAATATGGAAGTAAAACAATTCATTTAGATACAAAAATCAAAATGATTTTTTTAGTCGAATTATTTAAGTGAATTGATTTACTTCAATGCAGTCCAATTTGATATTTATAAACTATTTATTTACGTTGTTCTATTGTTACGATTGTAGCACCCCCTATTCTTTTAGTAAGAAATTAGATACGAAACTCATCTTTTTGCTTGATATCGAAAACATCACTTCCTCCGACGACCCCTATAAAATCCCTGGACGCACGTGGTCCAATGCTCGCTAATGCTAACAACCCGAGTTGGTTATGCTTCTGGTCCCGGCTTATTGCCGGCTACTCTTTCCCTCTCTTTCATTCTCTCCAAGATCGTTATCATTTCTACCCAAAGCCGATCCGATCTTAGCCATTTTCCAGCATGTCCTATCTCTGTACAAACTTAGCCCATTTCACTTCACCGATATTGAGACCTCTCACATAGGCACAGCTACGCAGCTACGCCACCGCGTCTTCACCACGTTTTTTAACCGCGTATCATCTCCCACTCTCGTGAATGTAATAGCAAGGTTTTTAACTATCCGATAGTCACGATTATCTTTCCTAAACTTCTTTACTTCGGGAAACATGCTTGGATAAAACTTCATATTCTCTGTCTTTCATGGTCTGTCTGTCAAGAGTCTAACCAGCGTCAGAGAAAAGCCCCCCAGTTAACGCACACAATTTGGCAATATGGCTCGCTCACAGAACCCGGATTCCGCGTATTACTTTGGAGCGATCCAAGCCATATGGAAGTCCAAGCGTTTGAGACAACTCCGCTTCAACTTTGACGCTAGTACTGTCAATGACAAGAAAGCTCCCACCTTTCGCAACCTATTCTCTTCGCATCTCTTCATACGATCGATCGGATTTATGTTATCTTTATATGTACTTCATCTTCATTCCTCATTCGTAATTCATGTTTTTGTATCAAGTGTACGTTATTAGTCTATCCCAAGATACTTGTATGTGTTCTTTTTACTTAGTTTCAATGCACGTCCAACTTCATACTCAGTGCACATTCTTCTTCGTACACCATCCTTTCTTCCTACCACATCAACAGAGGCTGCACACTTCAAACCACGTGGAGACCAAATTCCTCGTCTCTCAACTATCTATTACGCTCTTCGTTATCTCACCATCATAAGAGTTACCACAAAACTATAATCAACTTGGACATAAAAACAAGAGTTGGAATAATAATTGGTCTTCTCAAAAAGTTATGGACGATTCATTTAATCATTGTTTAGTTCTTATTTGCTTTTTTATGCTGTTCTCATTTTGGTCTATCTATTCATTTGTTTGGTAATCTTTCGTTTTAGGTATATTAACCTATGACAGTGCTTGAATAGCATACAGAGTCTCAAAAAGAGTCTAAAAATGTTTTTTTAATAAAAAATAGAACTAAATAATATGTTCAGCAGAAATTAACGCAACAATGAAATAAAAAGCCTGTCTTTATTTCGACTCCTCTTGAATCGGTGTTTTACAAATTTTTCCCCCTTGAGTCAAAATCGATCAACTTCGAAAATCTTTTATTAAATCTTTAAAAAAAATAGGTGACGGCTTTCTTCAATTATTCTCCTAGATAATCTTTCCGATCTTTCTTCTTATTTTATCAACGAATTCTAATGAATCGTGGTAAACTGTGGATATTTTGATTCAAAGATGCGTTCAGTCATCGTGCGTTTTTCCTTGTATCAAGAGGTCATGCACAGATAACTCTCAATATATATAACATTTTCCGTACCATTCTCACCCAAACAATTCAGCAAAATGGTCATCAAGATCTTGCCTTTTTTTTCATGATAAATAACTACCGAAAGCAATAAAAAAAAGTGTTGAGAATCTGATTATATGAAAGCATTTAATCAGATTTCTGTTTTTTTTGTTTTCTTTTGTTTTTGTCATGAGATAAAATCATGATGAGTTTGAATATTAATAATAACCGTTTTACTGAATTGCTTGGGTTAGGATAGTTCCGAAAAATGTTTTTTCGTCTCCGTATGTTGTTTACTTCAAGATTTATGCGATTTGCTATTTTTGATGTCCGAGTTTGGGTTCACATTAGGTGTAATATAGGGGTTAAAATGTACTCTATCGGGCGTTATTACATCCTGTTTACGGACAGAATGATAAAATACAGACTTCAAAGATTAAGATAAATGGATTACAGGACAAACAAATTTATACATGAAAAAATATTAACGAATTTTTCAACATTTTTTTTCGCTTTTTGTTGCTGTCTTGGCTCTAAAATAAAGTCAAGTTGTGTTTGAATCTTAGAAATAACGATGTTTCTGAATTTCTCAGAATTGTATGGGAAAATATATTCATTTGTCTGTGTGCTGTTTACTTCAAAGGTTATACGATTTTCTATCTATTGGTGTCTGGGTTCGAGTTCGCACACGCGGTAATATAGGGCTAAAAAATTATAGGAGACATTATTTCAGCGTGGGAACCGGCAGAATCATAAAATAGACACTTGAATGATCAAGAAGAAAAGAAGGGGCGAAAAAATTCCAGGGAGTTCTGTGGACCTACTTTTTCGACTAGACTATTATGTCTATCTGTTGCAATCCACCCCTAAACAAATGTGTAAAAACAAGTGTAACAAGAGACTTGAACGTTTACGTAAACGTTTACTGTATAACCCGCTTGTTCCTGCTGTTACCTTCTTGCCTAAAACGCCCACATGTATAAAGACGTATAACTGACAATGAGAAAAGAAGAGACACCAGCCTTTGATACAATAATTGCAACAATGCAACCTTTCAACAGAACACGGCGTCATCATTTATGATACCAATACTCAGTCTGTACTCCTTATACGAGGAAAGAACATATTGTCGGGTACTGATGAGTGCTACAGACACGAAATGATAACATTCACCGGATATACGTCGTTGTAATTCTTATTTTTATTTATATTATAGCTCTATTTACTTTGCTAAATTTTGAGCACTATGATTAAACATCTATAACGGATAAAATCTGTTTTCATTCGTTTTCTGTTTGTTTTTTACAAATCGAGAAAATATACGTATTATGCACACACACACGCGCGCGCACACACACACACACACACATATATATATATGTGTGTGTGTGTGTGTGTGTTCCACATGGTACATTTTAATACAGACTCACACAGCACACACCACTGATGATGGGAAGAATCCCGAAACATGTATGGACTATTGACATATAAGGATTAATAAACCTTACCACCAAAAATTTCACCCCCGAGTCTGTCTCACTCTCTAAAGTACACATTTTATATATATATATATATATATATATATATATATATATATATATATATATATATATATATATATATATATATATATATATATATTCTGCAATAAGTGTTGAATAAATTTGGGGAAAACGGAAAGCCAAACTTTTATTCATGGTTTTAAAGAATGATAATTTTTAGCCAGTTTTGGTACATGTCTTGATCCTGTTTCTGGGATTAACTTCCACTGTTCAGTAGAGGGAATTAAATTCAGGTCATTTCTACATTAATCGTGATTCGAATTCAAATTCCATGGATACCATAAAATTTCTGTTGTTGATGATTTTTTTGAGAAGTGAGGGGTGATGCTTGAAGTCCCTTTGTGGAGCAAAGCAGAGGGTATGAACTATCAATGTGAGTGTTCACAGTATGGTTGAATTGTTTTTTTTTAGGGGGGGTATGATTGCTGGTTCGTGTAATAAGCGGGAGGAGAGGTTTGTTAAATGTTTATATATACGCTGCATGGTTCTCAGTTTACAGGTGTGTCTCTTGGTTAAGTTCCATGTTCCAGCTCCATAGGTGACTATTGGGAGGATGCATTGATTATTCTATTTACGTTGTCAAAATTGAGTGATATATTAAACGTGTAATGACGGGAGATCATTTCAAAAAAGTTTATATATAATATAACGCAATTTATAATTCATTCTGTCGGACCAAATATGTCCATTTCTCAAATACATAACTGTGGTATTGAAACGAGATGAGAATATGGGCTGAAAGCAATTGGTAAGAGCAACACTACGTTGAAGCTGCTACCTAATCGGTGGCAGGTTCGATCCCTGCAGTATCCCCATTTTCTTCAATTATTCATTCTACTTGTGTTGTCTTAATTGAGTGATATATTAAATGCATAACGACGGTAGATCATTTCTAATGAGTTTCTATATAATATAACGCAATTCATGATTCATTCCGTCGGATCGAATACGTCCTTTTCTTAAATAGGAACACACACACACACACACACACACACACACTTGTGTGTGTATAGTAGAATGGGGATTCGCTACTCAAACATGTTCATGTTTCTGCCTTTTCTAGGCTCGTTCAGGATGATTAGGTATATTTCAGATTCCAAGTGGGTAAGTGTCTTGGTGGGAGGGGCTTCTCTTTTGTTTTATTTGATTTGTAGTTGGTGTATTTTTGTTGGTGGTTATGAATTACAAGCCAGGGTATGGTATGAGTTTTTACATCATCAGTAAGTGGTTGTAGGCGTGTGTTCTCTACAGGATTGCTTTATTCTCACTTGAATATCTTAGATTTATTTTACCATGCTAGGATCCCATTTATATTACCTTTTTGGGTTGCATGATTATCTTGGGTTTGGACTACTTCATCTTGTCTAAGGTAATTATGTTGATTGGGTAGTTCTTTCTGATGGCTTTGTAAATAGAATATATATGTTAGTTATTATTAGTATATCTATACATGCGTTATTGCGTTATGTTCGTTAATAGAAATTTTGAGCAGTGCCGGCATCTTAACGCTATTTCATTTTTCTGTTTAATAAATATGATTTATGGAGGTTTTTTTTTGTTTTATTTGCAAAACTAAGGATTTCAAATTTCTCATTTAGGCATAGATGGCATGACGTTTCAATACTTTGGTGCATCCGTTTTGATACTTTCCATTTTAGAGTTGGTTTTAGCTTGTTATCGTGCATTCTCCAGTAATATGTGGACAGTGATGTACTATTTATATTTTTCAGTAGTTAAAGATTATATATGGTGTGTTAATCTAATTAATGGGTGTTTTCGATATTCCTATAAAATATCTATTTCTAGGGATTTCTGTTGGGTTAATATTCCGGCTTGGTATACGATATTTTATTTGAGATATTTGTTTTGCAGAGGGCATCTATTTTTGTTTATACAATTGCAGTTTAGTTTATTTATGCCTACTTTGTTAGTATTAATTCTAATTACACTATTGTTGTGTTTAGTGATGAGTGTATTTAAACTTATCGTATAACAAAGCTAATTTTCAGTTTGTTCTTGTTAAACTTTCAACTCAGTAGGTTGTTCGGGGAAATATTTTTCTATTTATTTGATGAATATTTTACATAAGTTAATTTTTACTTGTAGGTTGAATGGTGGTGTTTACCTGATGATTTATCTACCTCTATTTTTGGTCCTCATTCCGCAATATCCCCAGTTCTATTATAAACCAACTTAATTGTTAAAGTTGAATGTATCAGCACTCTATAAATCGAATATTGCATGATATCATATTGCATCCCTGATATATATATATATATATATATATATATATATATATATATATATATATATATATATATATATATATATATATATATCAAAGTGTTTGTTTCCATGGGTGAACAGTTACATAGTATTTCAGTTATGATAATTTATCCCAAAATGATCAATAAAAGCAATCAATGATGATATAGTAAATTCTAGGGTTCTAGGATAGATCAATCCATTCCCCTGGACAGATGTGTTCGACATGCATCGAAATACCGTATTGTTTTTTTGTCTTTCAATATATATGTGTGTGTATGTGTGTGGGTGTGTGATTGAGCATGCATATGTTTGTGCGTATCTATATGTACAGATATCTGTATTTATATATATCATCCTTTCTCTTTCTCTCGCTCTCTATATATGTATGTATACATTTGTGAGTACGTGCTAATTTATGTATATATCCAACAGAAGCTTGTTAGCGTATATGAATCTGTTCGATGATATATATACATTTTTTATACAAACTAATTTAGGACCTACACAAACATAAATATTCCCACAAACCTATGCATCCATTTGTCATTCCATAATGACTGAATGATGGGAAGTAGGCGATCAATAATCGAAATTTTCACGGATAGCAGATTGGAGGACGCATAAATTCATACGAATCAACTTCCATTTGTTGCATATTATAGAAAATTAAGTTGAGTGTATCATTTACCAGTATGCAATTCAGGTTCAGACCAACTATTTATGGGGTCCTAAAAAAATTTGAACTGGAGGGCCCCATCGCCACAGCGTCACAAACAAAGGATACATCTTTTTGTGAATGCTTTGTCAGGTAAAGAAAAATGTTGTATAACTATTGATATAACGATTTTCTTCCATCAAAAATTGTATAAATTCTATGTATCCATGTAGATACGACTATTCCGATGATAGTAATACTGCCAGAAAATTCCATCTGGATTCTGGTATATTTGCTTTTGTCATATTCCTTTCTCGTCCGATTCCCACACTGCCGCCATGTAGTATTAGGTCTTCGAAATTCTGTTATTTTTCTCAACTTTTCACTAATATACACGTTGGTGACTCGGATGAAAATTAACTGCACGACTCTGATACACTTCCTGTCACGTGATTTCGGTAAATGACCAGGGTAGATAAATTGTCGCCTGTTGAGTAACACCAAGGAATACAGCTCGGTTTCTGAGTCAAGTTGAAGTTATTTTTGTTTTTTGTTTGTTTGTTTTTTTCTCCATATATTTCTATATTTGCTCTATAAAGTTCTCAATGAATTCTAATCAAATTTCGTGAAAAGGTAAGTCACATCGTAAGGAATAATGTATTAACTTCGGGGGTGGATCCAGAAATTTCCCATTTAGATATATTTATTTTGAACCTTGGAGATTACTTCAAATATAAGATCCCACAAATGCCAACCATTTTCAGCATCTCAAAATTAACTTCACGTTAAGCAGAAATTAACTGGTTCTCCAGATTTGACTTCTTCCCACTTTAGAGTTATAATTAAAGGAAGGGTTTATGCAAACAAGCTCCAAAATAGACATGGAACTGAAAAAGAAATATTTGATAAAAAGTAAAGCATAGGGACCAGGTGTATTACGAGCTATCAAGGAACATTGTCTAGATAGGGTTTGACTCTGAGATTATCTGGCATTTGCAGATTGGTACACAGTTAATTCAAAGTAATTCCTAAGGTTCGAAACAAATATATCTAAATTGAAATTTCTTTACCCTTTATTTATTGAATATGTTATTTAAGTTTCGAGATGGAAAGTGAATTTTATGCCGTCCTATATACAGTACCTGTTTTCCCCTAATATACTGTGCTGTTTTGTGATCTCTCTTTGTGAGGTTGAGCACGATTTTCTCCTGTGTGCGATGCATGGTTCTCATTTTATGGGTCAGTCTCTTAGTTAGGTTCCATGTTTCATCTCCATAGGTGACTATCGGGAGGGTGCAATGGTTGTATACTCTTCTTTTTAAGACTTGTGGGATTTTCTTGTTTTTGAAGGTTGAACTTGCTTTACTGAAATCTTGCCAACCGAGAGTGACAGAAACTGTTTAATTGCTCTGTCCATTCAATTCAGGACAAAACTTGTTGCAATAAGATCTAATAACTGATCTCTGTCGGAAACTAAATCAATCATTATACTTTCTTGCCAAAGAGGTCCACAACAGAATAATTATAGAAACTGTTCACCAAAACTGCTAACATAGGTTTCTCTAGTTTTCAAGTCGGCCTGTCTAGCTATATATATACATATATATGTGCAGGACTCCTTATTATGTTGAAATATAACTGGATTGTACTTTTTTTAATTTACCCTCTAAGTGAGTTTTGTGGGCATTCACTTAGCAATGTGAGTTGGTGTCTTAATTTGTGTCCGGACACATCTTTTTTTTTTAGGGGGGGGTAATTTGGATTTTTTCAATCATTAATACCCAACAGAGGCGAGAGAAGTAATTTTTTCATTGTTTGCCCCTTTTCCTATTTTCTTAATTGATCATCCTCAACACGGCATGCTGCCAAGACATGACAGCTCTTTTGGGCGATTAACCAGACCTGTTGTGAATAGAGAATGGAAGATAAGTATTTGGTTGATCGTTGAAAGATACTTTTATGCGGTTTCGTCTTGGCTTATGGTTTTGACTAGCATATCGTGTCGATCTGGAGATAGCACTAATTTTCCAAATGTTCTTTGACATTTTGAGAGAATGACGTCACACGACATATCTAATCGCTTTTTTCTCTTTGGTATTGGGTTAATATTCTCTCATAACTCTTTTGTGGGTGGCATTTCTACATATTCTACATAAGATTCGGAATTCAGAATGGCAGCTATTTTGCATTACCTTACTGGACGGGGTAAAGGAATGAAGCTGGTTCTGAAGATAGCATCGTAAATTACGTGCTAATACACACACACACACACACACACACACACATACACACACACACACATACACACACACACATACACACACACACATATATATATATATATATATATATATATATATATATATATATATATATTGTGTGGGGGTGGGTTATGTGTGTGGGTGTATTAAGACAAATAAAACTGAATATGTCTGTATTATATTGCGTATATGCGTTCGCATACACACACACACACACACACACACACACACACACACACACACATACACTTATATATACTTATATAATGAACAGAGTGATGTTTTCTGTTTCCTTGGCCGAAACAACGGACTCATTCACTCTAAGTTGACATTGATGATGGAAATATCTCTTGCACAACATTCGAAAAATGTACTCTTCCTCTGAAACGAGTTCAGTAGTTCAGGAGTGAACAATGAATATGTTACTTATCTTGCTGAAAAATCTGAATTTTTCTACCAGAGGCAGACTAAAACTAAAGGATCACTTTAGCATAAACTTACGTTGCAAACTGACCTCCAACTAAAAACCTACTTTTTTAAAACATCCCCCCAAAAGTTTTTTTAGACATAATTTTCAGCTCTCAAGCTCCATTGGTGCAACCTGTACGCACGTTACATACATAGCCAGCCAGCCAGCTAAACTAGCTTAAAAACTAAAGAAAAGCCGTTTACTGCTCTGATGACAGTTGTGGTTGACAGTTTCTAAGACATAAGTATTTTTTTTACAAACAAACATGCATTCTTACACAAATTTGAACTCTATAAGAAAAACTTTTTGGATAAATAGATAGAGAGATCTGCAACCAATGGGTCCGAACGATGCCTACCTATGGAGCTGAAACAAGGAACTTAACTGAAAGATTGGCTCTAAAACTAAGAACCATTCATCGAGCACAGAAGAGGACCATGCTGAGCGTCATATGGAAGGATCACAGGACAGCACAGTATATTAGAGTGACAAAAACAGGAGCCAGAGATATCATACAAGCCATTAGAAAACTTAAATGCCAATAGGCGGGCCATGTTGCAAGAATGTCAGACAACCACTGGACATCACAACTCACTACGTGGATGACTAGAGATCATATGCAAAACTGTGGCTGACAGAAAATGAGATTTGAACAGGTTCAGGAGGTATTGGCGCCGATCTGGTGAATTTGGGAGAAAGCTCGTGTACAACGACTGACGTTAAAAAGGCTAATAATGAAGAGGGGATGTGTGCGTGCGTATGTGTGTGTGTGTGTGTGTGTGTGTGTGTGCTTTGAGTCCCCCACTGGGAACGTGCGTGGGAACTTATTTAACTTGCGTACTTATCCTGACTTATACACGTGTCTCAGTGTTTAAGTTGAGGAAGTGGGACTCTATATGCGCGCGCATGTGTCCCGGTGTGTACGTGTGTCGTAGCATTTAGCACTCAGTCATTATACACTTTCAATGGCACTACTTGTGTATCTACCTTTGCCAGCGAACACATCTGTGTGAACGTGTGAACGTACACATTTTGTATCTAAGCATACATGTGTAGATGCATACACGTATTCGATAGTGTATGCTCAAATTGAAATGTGTGCGTATGTATGTTTGTATATTTCTTTGTTGGATTGTATATGCACATACAGACGAGTGTTTGCGTGCGCGCTGTAACCTTTCCAAAAGGAAGCCCGTTACTTACCCAGGACAAATAATATTTCGGTAGATTGACCCATATTTGATTGTTCACCTTTGACCTTATAAAAATTTTGAATGTTAGGAAACAAAAATAAGTCACGCATCCTCGACCCAAATTTGCATCAGGTTGTCTCTCCCTCTTCCACCACCACGATAATTTTTCTCTGACTCCTTTCTCGCTCTCGGCTCTTTTTTCTTCTTGGCTCTCTTCCTCACATTCTGTTATTCTACCATCCTAACCCTAACCCGACCATTTTCTTTCGCTCGCCTCCCTCTCATTCTCTATCCTTCCTTTCTTCCTCTCTTCAATTCCCCTCTTATATTTCTCATTGTTCTCTCTATCCCATTTGCTCATTTATCATTTTGTGACCGTAATAAATATCTCTTCGTTGCTCGCTACTTTCTGTCTCCCACATTCTTACGTAGAGACTTTCCCCTGTAGTCTTCATCGGGGTTCATCTTTTGAACACAGAGTTCCGGCCGTTGTATCCTGCGGCCTTCTTCAAGTGAGAGTCGTGATTAGGAGGGGTTTGGAATGTTGGTAGGAGGGCTTTTCTTCGAAGTGTTGGGACAGAAATGTCGGGGAAATCCCTAGGTCATAATTATGTTGCTATCCGTCACTGGTGTTATGCAAACTTTTTTTTCTTTTAGTTGTTTTTTTTTTTTACCTCACGAAGTCGCTGAGAAATTAATGACCTCATTTATTGTCGTCTCGAAGTTGTAAAGGCAGTTAAACCTTTTTTCAGTGTTCTCAATGAATTACAATGAAAATTTTGTTGATGGATGGGCAATCGGCTACGAAAGAAGAAATAGATTACAGATCCATGCACAATTATCTCCCCAACATCATAGCCTACAATCTCTAACCAAAAGATATCTCCAAAAGTTCTCTGCATGATATTTCCAAAAATCCTCGATGAATTTTAATGAAACTGTGTGAAAGAATTAGCAATAGGCCACAGATGGAGTAATTAAATTTTGGAGCAGATCCATGCACAATTATCTCCCCAACATTGTAGTTTTCTGGCTACCCCGCACAATATCTTCAAAAGTTCTCTGTCCACACGATATCTCTGAGACTTCTCAAGGAATTTCAGTAGAATTTTGTGCAAAGATAGGCAATACGCCACGCAAGAAATGACTAAATATTGGATCCATGCACATTTATCTCCCTACGTCATAACTATTTGCTCACACATGTATCTTAAATTCAAAACAATTGTGTATGACATTTATTGTAAAAGCTCAAAATGACTTACTCTGAGGCATATGGTTATTTTGCAAACTTTACTCAGGATGAAATTTCCTTTCCAACGATATACAATATGCCCGTATTTGATGAAATGAATTTTCTGATTCGAGTACCTCAGCGAAAATTCTCCATTATGAAAAATGACCCCAAAATGTTTTCGCAACTGATCTGAAATATCTATGCAAGTTATTTTGACTCACTGAAGGTCCTTCTAGATTGTCCAATTGTTTTCATTTGTCAACTCGAAATGTCACACAGAGACCTATTACAGCGCCAGGACTAAATCAATTACCTTAAACATGAACTTATTAGCTGGAATATGTCTGCTTTTTATTGGATGAACAATTTTCATGATTTTATTTGCAGTTTTCTGACTGATTTATTGCCTTCATAACACACCAATGAGTTATTGCATTTTAATAGTCAACAATTAGAATATTGCCCTGCATGGACTGAATACGTTTTAATATGTTATACGTTTACGTTTTACAAGCTCTTATATTAGAAACCGCCAATCAAACCTGTCACTGAAACAGTCAACACAAGTTTCTTCAGTTTTCAAGTTGGTCAAACTGGCTGTCTATGTATGTTTCTCACGTACTAGGCGCTGAAATGTTCAACATTTGAACTTTATCATGGGAAAACGTTTCTTTTACCCCCCCCCCTCCTAGGTTTTTAGTTTTTACTTGGGGGCTCGATTTGCTATGTAAGTTTATGCAGAATTAATCCCATAATTTATGTCCGGTAGCATTCACGATCGTTTTTAGAAAATGTGGATTTTTTTCACTACCCCTAAATATGCGAGAGAAGTAACCTATTCATAGATCAACCTTTTTCCTACTTTTTTAATTGATCGTCCCAAACACTGCATGCTGCCAAAAGACGGTGATTACGTGACAGTTTCTATTGAGTGGCTAACCAGACCTATCTTTTATACGCTTTTATTTTTCATGTATATCTTTATTAAAAGCTTCCATTAATCTTCCTCGTCGTTTATTTCCTTCTGCTTTTTTTTTATTGTACATATATTTATAATCAATACATGTTTTAGATTTTATTTTTCTCGATAATTGTGCCGTTGGAACATCAATTTTTCCTTCATAATCTTTGTATTATTGGATTTACAGAATTGATTTTTTCTATCAAGTGGTTGTTAGAAATTCATATAAATCAGACCGAATGTTTTGGAATCTGAACTTTTATTTTCTCAAGATGAATATGTGGGCCATTCACATCCATTTTAGACGTTTTTACTTCTAACCACTAAATTTTGAAACTTGTGATACAAGTGAATATAACATCACCATCAACACCACCACCAGTATCATCAGCAACAGCCTTCTAGTGTATGAGGTTGAAGATAGATCAGATTTCGCCAGATCTCTCAATCATTGGCGTCGCAGAGCCAGTACTCTGAACTTGTCTAGTTCATCTCATTTTTTACTGGCCACAATTTCGCATATGATCTCATAGGATCCTCGTTGTGAGTCATGATGTCCAGCAGTTGTCTGACATTTTAGCAACTTGACCGACCCCGTGGCATTTGAGTTTTCTCGTTTTTTATGATATCTCTGACTCTTGTTTGTTTTTTAATATTAATGTGTTATCTGATGATCTCTCCATGTGATATTGAGCATGATTCCTCCCTGTGCACTTTGTATGGTTATCAGTTAGATTCCATACTTCAGCTTCGTACGCAACTACCGAGAGGATATATTGGTTGTAGACGCTTCTTATAGAACTAATGGGGATTCCTTGTTTTTGAAGGTTGAATCTGTTCTACCGAAAGTTTGGTTATTTCTTTTAAGGATTTCATGGAGATTCGTTGTCCCACGTAAATGTTGTGCTCAACTTTCTTCAACCCAGCATTACAATGTTGATCGTTTCGTCTTTGTCTTCGGTGTATTTGTTGTACATGTCATTTGTTTTACTGAAGTTCATTTGAAGAATAACTTTCTTGTTTTCCTCATTCAGTCTGTCTAGCATTACGGACGACAATGTTCTCATTCTTATTCAAATCTTCATTTTCAACTCTGCGTTTTACTCATTCCATCACAATTTATAATAAGGCCCTATTGTCAAAATCCAGTTCAAATTGGCGTTGACTTTTTCTTGCTCTCGTGACAATAACATCAACAAGAACAGCCAAATTCAGGGGAGTAAACTCTTCATTGTTTGACCATCACGTCTTGATAAGCCAAATCCATGTATAAAATTAACCTTTCTCTACCGTGATGAAACCAAGTGATTAGAAGGCGGATAAGAGTGGAATATGAACCTGCAGCTGCCAGGCTTGTTCTATATTTATCTTCTGACCGAGATAAAGCGAAACAACCTTTAAAGTAGTTTCTGTTTTTTGATGACACACATTCACTCGATTAGGCCTGTTAACTTTAGTTTATACTATCTATATACACCCGTCTATTTACTTTGCAGCCTCTTCATTTAAAGCAAATTAGACGCAAATATTCATCTAGCTTAGCTTGAACTTAGTGTGATACGAGGCTAGAATCGTGAAGCTGTCAGTGAGGATCGAACTCACTACGCCAGGAATGATCTGCAAGGCTCAAATGCTACCACACAACGTTAGGCCCTACGGGAAAGATTTGAACAAATAACCCAAAAAACAAATTGGGAACTAAGAATAATCGATTTATCTCCCCTGGCTTCCAAAACAAAACTCAGCAATTTAGTAAAACGCTCTAACCTTTCTCTGCCTCCACCAGAAATCAGTATTTAACTTAGGCCCAAATCGATTAGGCAATGTGCAGACATTTCTATTTGATAAGCATAACCATTTAGCTAAACATTGGCGGCAATTAACTCAAAATCTATTCTCTTAGATCGTTTACTAAGACCTTATGGTATTTAACCAAAGTCTGATGGAAATTTCTGAGAATTTTCAAATTATAGCTAAAGGAGGCTTAAGTCAAGATACTTCAAGCAAAAAAGCATTGAAACATTTCTCCAATATGTTGCTTAACTTATCTTTTTCACTTAACAACAACGGCTAGTTCTGACTTAGATAAGTCAAGTTAAGACAGAAGATAGAAAAGTAAAAAAGTTTGATTCGATGGATAGAGAGAGAAGAGAAAAGAAAGAGATAGAATCTATCCCTATGTCATTAATCAACGAAAGGAGGGAAAAAGAAAGGAAGGCAGAAAGAGAGAAAGAGAGAAAGAAGGAAATAGATAAATAAATGAATAAAAAAGTGAGGAAGAGGGAAAGAAAGAGGGGAATAGAGAAATGAGGAGTGAAAAAAAGAAAATGCCAAATTATGGACGCTAGATTGAATTGTTGATAAACATATTCTTTTAATTAGAATGTATTAATTTTCTTCCTCTTTAAAAATCTTTACTGTAACTCTTTTTCCTTCTCTTCTCTTTTCAGCCGTAATTGTCCATAGTAGAATATTAAAATTCTGCTCACACACTCCCTTCAATGAGCGGGGACATTTTTTTAAAATTCAGTTTGATGGCTGAAGTAGTAGTTTTAAGAGTAGAGTTTGGCTCTGGGGTCTTTTTCTAACCTTTTATTATTCAGATTCATGACAATCGTGTCATTTCATTCAGTTGCTTGTGCTAAAGATCGAAGACATTCAAATACTTTCAATAAAGGTGTAGATGCATCCAAGTAAAATCTAAAGGCATTTGGCTAAAACCACTTAGGCTTCAGCCATGGGAAGCTGTATTTGGTAATGAAATAAAGGTAGATCTCAGCACATCTACCTACAGGCATTTAATTAAGAATCGGAAACTTTAGTCAAGAGCCTAAAGACTTTCACAAGTTGGGAACCACTGGCCTAGATTAAGAACCTCTGGCTAATACGTGAAATCATTTATATTTTAGATATATGTCCACTTGTCTTTCGTAAAAGTCTATAGGCTTTAACTTAATTACCCACTTTTGCCAATAAGTTTATAAGTTTCCCCTTCCATTCATGTAAGTTTGAACAAAGTATCATTTCAAATGATCGTTTTATTTTGTGTATAGTTAGGCAGTTTTATGATAAGAATTAGTTTAATTTTATACTCCATTTTGCATCACACATCCCCTCTATTCTGAAGTCAAAAACATTCGCCACGACTTTAATTTTCACCTAATAGTCTTATTCCCCTCTTGAAGTACTTAAATTAACCCCCAAGCTGGGAATCACTGATCTGAACAAACAAGTAATTGTACTTAGCTGAAGGACAGGGGTGTGTAGGTAAGAAATTGCGATCCCATCCAAAGGGCTAACGAGAATATATTCAAGTACAGACAACATTCAGGTTTCCTTTAACTAAGGTGTGACTTGATGTTCGAAAGCCAAGTGACGTTCAACTGATATCATTGAGAATTAAGTGAAGACTCTTGAACACAAATATATAACTAAGAGATCATTATTTTTATTTCTATTTCATAGCTACTTTTTATGGCCGCCATTCGGAACGAAAGATGATTTTAAGGGTGCCGTTTGGACTTCTGGCTCCTGATTGAGTCTTGGTAGCTCAATTGGTAGGACAAGCAGGCATAAATTGTGCTCCCTCCGTAAAGTGCAGGTTCAAATCCCATCTAGAGCTTCTTGTTTATTTTCTGATCGACGCCGTTCATTCACTGCAGAAGGGTAATCGCTCAGAGCAAAAGTTGCGATAAAAAGCAATGAATAAATTAAGATAATAAAAGTAGTCATCATCGTCAGCAGCAGCCTTTTAGCCTCTTTCGTTAGATATAGACCCTCCAAAAGCCTATCTCAATCACCAAAATGCTAGATGAAAACCATCCACAGGAACAAACTGACTTTAGAAGAAGCTACTCAACAATTGACCGTCTACATTCGGTAAGAGATCAGTTGGAACTTAGCCAAGACTGAGGACAATCAGAAAAAGATGAAGACAAATTAGGTTAAAAGACATTTAGAAAACTAAAAGTATTTGCTAAAGACGATGAGAAAGAATTTAGATCAAGTAGTCCCTTACTGGATGGAACTGAATTTGAACCAAAATACTATTAACAGGAACCATGTGAAATTTTCTCAATGTCCGGAAGTCTTTGAGACTGGAAGGCCTGAAGAAATCTAAAACCTAGAAGAGCAGTTCATGTTAGAGGCCTGCAAAAAGAAAAGACTTTGAAATAAACATAGTGGTTGTAAATGTCTATCAGCTAATTAAGAAAAGTCAACCAATATTGTCACAAAAATCGGTAATAAAGGTTTCTTCAGTTTTTAAGCTAGTCTAGCCGGCTATGTATGTAGAACGCATTCAATGGAGCTAGGGGGCTGAAAATTTCAACATTCACTCCTTATCAGGCCAAGAAAAAAAACAATATATTTTTTTCAAATATCCCCCTAAATAGGTTTTGTATGGGGTTCGTTTTGCAATGTAAGCTCATGCTAAATTGGTCCTCTAGTTTGCATTCACGCTTTTTTTGAAAATCGAACTTGTTTTAGCGATCACTGCCCTGCAAAAGTCAGAGAGAAGCAGCTTATTCATTGATAACCCTTTTTCCCAAAATTTTAATCACACTGAACACGGTATGCCAACAAAAGAGGTTGGTCAAATGACGGTTTCGATTTAGTCACTAACCAAGACTGTTTCGCCTTTCTTCTAAATATTAGATTTTGTGAATCAGCGATCAAAAACACTAACCAGTCCTAATTATCGTTTTTTCCCAAACACTCAAACTTTGGATGAATTCACAAATCAATTCGTGGAAAATGCTCCAATCGGTAACTTTGCTCGTAGCGAGGCGCAAAAGAAAGATTCTGATACGGGTCATTGCAACGGCATATCAGTGTGAAGATCTAGTTTAATGAAGATGATGCCCAGTGCAAAGTCGTTACTCGCTGGGTAAAAAAGATTTGGACTCAAAATTGGAGAAAATTATTTCCCATATTGTTTTTATTCCCACACTTGTAAAATCATGGCAACGCTACAAAACCCGAAACATAGAGAAACAAGCAAATGTATTCAACTGAGCAAACTGTGTTGCCGAAACAAAGCAAAATATTAAACCTTTCTATTCAGGATTTAAGCTACGAGGTCTGTCTAGAAAGTAATGAGACTAATTGTACAGAAATATTTATTATCAACTTAATTACAAATAAACTTCATCTCCTTCAAAATAGACCCCTTGGGAAATCATACACAAACGATGACGTTATTCCCGCCTTCACTTGGTTCGACATGACCTGTTGGGTGTTCTCAACACTTCATTAAATATTCAAAGATTTAAATCGGAGAGTAGAAGGTCCCAAGGATGGTCAATCATCTAAATTCACTACCATGAGGTCTTCAAACAATTCAGAAAAAAAGCTCATTTGTGTTCAGTCCGAGATCACTGACTCTCGGATGCTTCATCATGATAACATCCCCCGAAACATCACACTCTTTGCGAACGGGTTTTTAGTCAAAAAGAATATTTCTGTGGTACCACTGTCCCTTACTTCCCTGAGATGATTCATTATAAAACACCATTTGGAAACTGTTGAGAACATCCAACAGGTTCTGACAAACCAACTGAAGGCAATTCAAGTTGAAGACTTCCAGCATTGATACTCAGAGTGGGAACAACGTCTCCGTTGGTGTGTGGCTTTGTCAGTCTCTTTCAAACAAACATTTCGAATGAAACACGGTTTCAAGAACCGAAAAATAAATTTCAGATGTTTGAGTTGTAATTTCTATGGTTCTACGATTACTGGCCTCCGAAGAAGAACGAAATGCTATATGTCGATTTAGTTTTAAAAATGCTTGGCGTCAAAGATATTCATCAGTGTAATACATCAGTTAATCATTGTCTACTGAAAGCAATTCACGCGATCAGGTCACGTGAATTTGTACTTTTGCAACTGTCCGAGCAATTTGAGATGGTCAGACGAGTTTACTGAAGAAGAAACGACATTATACTATTTCAAGATGTGGAATTGCCATTATTCCAGGAATCATCTGGATTAGTATCTTCATCTCCGTTATTTTCAATATTACTGTTGTGTACTTCGGCTTTCCTCAGGTATCTGTTGCTTCCGGTAATTCTTGAGTATCATTGAGAATTTTCTAAAATCCATTTCGTGCTGTATAGAAAATGTTTGAGTCATTCAAAAAACAGAACTGATTTGCCACTCAATCGAAATTGTCACATAACCAACGTCTTTTGGCAGTATGCTGTGTTGGGGGTAATCAATTAGAAAGGTTGGAAATGGGAGTGATCAATGAATGAGTTATCTATGTTGCTTTTTGTTAGGCAGTGATTAATAAACAAGTCTGATTAGAAAGAAACAAGCAGACACGAACTAGTTAAGTTTAGCATAAACTTACATTGCAAACTGCAAAATGAGCATCTGAAAAAAATGTTGACCCCCCCCAATCCGTCTTAGACGTAATAAGGAGTGAATGTTCAAAATCTCGACCCTCTAACTCCATTTGCGCCTAACTCCATTTGCGCAATTTGCACGGCTGATGCACAACTAGACAGCCGAACTAACTTGAAAACTGAAGAAACCTATTTTGAAATTTTTATGACGGTTCTGGTGACAGTTTTGGTTTCTGATTAGCGTTACTTTTACCAGCCTATCAGTTCCACTCGTGATATATACATACATACATTCATACAAAGCCAGCCAGACCAACTTGAACACTGAAGAAACTTTTTCTTGAAAATTTTGTTGGCAGTTTCGGTTGACAGTTTCAAATTGCGATAACAACAAAAAGAAAAAACCGGCAATATATTCTGTAAAAAGCAGAACGTGCATCGAGAAAAGTGTCAAAAATGTCCAGCAATTTTCTCTCACTTAATATTCAAAGAAACACTCCAAAAAATAAGATTAAACTAGCATTCCAAGTGAAATTATGAATCACCGCCACTCATGTTGCTTTTTTATCTGATAAATTAAGCAGTGGTATTGGTAAAATCAAGTTACCTAGGTTATGCTTTTAGTAATAAGTATGGTTACAACAATAGATTCATGAAAAACAGGTCTGGTAAGTCACTCAATCGAAACTGCCAAGTGACTAATGTCTCCACTTAGCGTGTCATGTTGAGGGTGATCAATTAGAAAAATTGGAAAAAGGGGTGATCAATGAATGTTACTTTTCTCACCTTTTGTTGTTAGACTCTAAAAAGTCCAAATTAAAAGAACAATCGTGAATGTTATTGGACGCAGAATAAGAGACCAATTCACCGAAAACTTACATTGAAAGTTGAATCCCCTCTGATAAAAAAACAACAAAACATATTTAGAGGGAGGGGTGATAAAAAAAACTCTTCCACTACTAACTGAGTGTGCAAAATTTCAAGTTTCTTCTATAAACGCTGACAGCTGGGCGAAGTCTGGATACATATATATATAAATACAAATGCCAGAAAACATGAGTGACTGAAACCAAGCAACAGTATTTAAACCAGTTTTGTGGGTTGCAGTGATTAATACAACAACAACAGCAATTGTGTTCAATCTGTATGGTGGTCGCAATATTCACTGTGAAACAAGTGAAATAAACTCCAAGTAAAGCTATTTAGGGCAAACAATCTCTTGCTTCAGACCGGAAGAGTAAACTGTTTGGAATGTGGGAAGGAAGATTGTACAACGCCAATCTTATACATGAGGAGTGCTTAACTTGAAAACCAACATTCGAAATTCCGGTTTTGTACCTGGGCTCGGAAACCGACAACTTGAGCCCGTGGGAAAAACATAAATACTATATTAGCCATACGGAAGGCCACCTGCAGTAAACAAATTTCGCGTTAAATCATTAGAAAAACTCTATTGACATTTTAAGGCCATTTAAAAAGCTAAAAATGACCAAATCCAAATAAATTGGTTGGAAATGAATAAAAATTAGCTAATATTGCTAAAAAATAGTCCTGAAAATTGGTTTAAAATGGTGCTAGATCTTAAATTTTTACACTGCCAAAACGAGAATCGCTCTAAATTTAGCACTGAAAGTGTTAACTTGGCAACACTGGCCACAAGATTTCCTGGATATATCTATCAAGACAAAGCAATTTCAAAATAATCACACTTTTACATTATTTGGTTAACCTGGGCTTTACAGGTGCAAATCTGACTGCTTATACTATTTAACATACCTTATATTCCAGAGCGATCGCCCAGACAACAGACAGAACAATATGAAATCACGCAGACGCTTATTTGAACAAACAATGTGGTCTCCATCGAAGAGAAATTGAGATCACTGCTAAACCTTGTCCATAATATATTGATTTCATCCAATGACATCAACTTCCGAAATATCTGCAATTCATGCCTATTGGCACGACTCTGAGAGATTAAATGACACCAGCATGTCTGCAATTTATGGACCTGTTGCACATCAGCATCGCGTTTGTCAGTTTGATCAATCTAAGAATAATCTTATCTGGGAGATTTGTGAATTTTAATTTTTTTTCCTCTTATAGACATAAATCTTCATCCGATTTCAAATTTTGTCACTTGATGCATTTTCTCTAAAGATTAACGCAGTTTGAATCATCAATTATTCCAGTGTATTGTCAAGAGTTTACAAATATTAAGAATCCCCATGAACATCGGCGTGGTAGACTTGAACTGGTACGGACTTGAAATAATTGACATAAACACAAACATATATAAAATTGAATGATGCGTAGTATAAAATAACATCCAAGTACACTACATTATGATAATTCCTTGTATAAAATAACAAACTGCATGCACTTAAGCAATGCATTAAAATCATAGCTGAAGGGCAGGTTGTGTTTGATCAAAAGTGCTGGGGTGCTGCGTTAATACATGTATTTTGCTTTTAGAATACCCAGAACAGTTACATGGTAAACAACTGATGATTCCCACAATAGAAAATTTACACATACTACTATAGTAACAGAGTACATCGGGAAAACACTGGAGAGAATTACATAAATTGCATTGACAGTTATTGCGAAGTGAAGGACTGAAGTGGTACAGGAAATGTTTATTGTTTAAAGCTGTAAAGCTTTCTAGACTATATATCTATATCTATCTATCTATCTATCTATCTCTCTCTCTCTCTCTCTCTCTATATATATATATATATATATATATAGTGTCGCCCAATGTTTAATGGTTAAAGCTGTAAAACTGTACAGAATATATATATATATATATATATATATTAGCGTCACCCATAAATGAGTACTACCCAACCACTTTTTATAGAAAGTTAATTTTCTTCTAAAATCATCATCATCATCATCATCATCATCATCATCATGTGTTCTTGCGTTCGTCGGAGGACCTTCCCCAAGATTTGCCATATCATCAGAGATCGATGCATCCTTGACTTGTCTTATTTGTCACACCATTTTATTTTTTGCCACTCACAGCTTCGCATATGATCTCTTGGGATCCACATTGTGTGTTGCAATGGCGGGGTTTCATCATTTCTAGTACAACACGACACAATCAAAACAAATGAAAACTGAAACTCTGTTGCCAAAAATACTTTTTCATGTACTTATTTTTGGACGGAAGCATATTCATATTTTGGTAACAGAGTTTCAATGATTTAAAATTTGGTCTTGAATAATACTTGATAATATCCGTTTTTGGTTGTGTCATGTTCCACTAAAAAATTATAAAATGTTTGGTTTTGAAAAAAATTAACTTACTTATAAAATAGTGGTATGGGGTATATTCATTCATGCTTAATTATATATATATATATATATATATATATATATATATATATATATATATATATTGTTATCAATACATTTGGGAAATTCGAACGGCGGGCGCAAACGAAATGTGCTATGTAATTGTCACCACTACCTTTCTTGAAAGAATCCTTTGTGAGCAGTATCCTTTGTGAGATCACTGTGTATACCAAGGGCACTACTTCGATGGGACGAGTTGATCGGAATTAGAAGTTAGGGTAAGCAATTCCTTTTCAGGGTCAAATTCTCCTAGCTTTTTGGTGACACTTTTTGTGTGTGTCTCTGTGTGTATGTTTCTAATTCTTCAATTTATCTAATACTGGCAAAAGCAACAAAAATGAAAATAGAAAAATTGACAATGTTCCTTGCTGGATGCAAAAATAAATGCAGAGGCATCAGCAAAAAAGATACCCACATACTATTTCTTTAACAATTTTTGTTTTTGTTTCTTTAAACCGAATTGTTGATGAAGTGCTGGAGACATTGTGTCTGTGTTTTTGTGCGGGAAAACAAATGAATATGTTCTTGTGGAACCATGTATATTCATACACTCACACAAGTGGACGGTCAAATTATGAAATAAAATCTGTGATAAAGGAAATAGATCTAGTTTTTTCTCTATGGCTTATTATATTCGTTGGGTTAAATGTTATATCAGCACGAATGTTTTTTAAAAATTCAAATTCTGCTATTTAGGTGCGCATCGACTTGCAACGGGCGTCATTTTCAAACAGAAAAGTTTAGCAGTTGCGGTGCTAGGCCCAACTGCGCCCCTGGAAAATTGTTTTACCATAAAACTGTGGCCCTCACAGAAGTAAAAGGTTTAAACTTTAGGTCTGATTGCGTCAAGGAGTTCGCCCCATCCCGTAGTTGTAGTATCTGCTGGCGCCACGCAACGCCTATGAATATAGGCATTTATCAATACCCAAGTTTCGTCTGCTTCGAGAAAAACAGTGATATAAGAAATATGTTTATATCTAAAGCGGAGAAAATGATTTTATACAAGTCGTTCTAAGACTGGATTATCCCTTTTTCTGATAAAATGCTGTTCGTTTTTCTTTTTTCGCCCTAAAAGAAAACCATGACGTTTTATCAGTTATTCGATCGACACGGTCCGATTTCAAGAGCAGTAAAGTAAAAGAAAGATATGGAGATCAGAAAAGAACAAAAGATGATCCCGCGTTACTTTCAGGTTCAATGTTTCTAAATCGATGGTAGAAATAGTTTCACGGCAAGACAAATTCAAGGGAGGAAACTTGAGAATAACTCTGTGAAAGAAGACTAGTTTGGTTTTCTTTGAAGTACTTGAAGTAGACAACGGATTTTGACGTTTGCTTGGATACCTACATCGATTAGCTGAAAGATCTTTGAAAAGATCTTTGTCAACTGTTATATATATGTATGTATGTGTGTATGTGTGTGAGATATGTGGAAGTACATAATCATGAATAGTGTAGAACGCTTTATAGCTTTAAACACTGAATATACAATAAAAACATTGTGAATTCAGTCAGTTATCTTGGAAAGATCCTCAGTTGCTTACTATAGCACGTTTTCTTGAAATTAAAAGCAATACAACTTTTTGACGATGGCTTCCCGGCAGTATGGAACAAATACCACCTCCTCTCAAGTTCTGAAGTCCTTATAATCAAGTTGTTATCAAAAACCTCAGTACCTTTGCTACCAAAAGGTAACCAGTGTATATATATATATATATATATATATATGTGTGTGTGTGTGTGTGTGTGTGTGTGTATGTATAGTCTTGGAAACCTTGCACTTTAACGTTGGAAGAAAATATAATTTATACAGTCCGAAAACATCTTACGGTATTATGCCATGCAAGTCGATTATTTTCTGAGAGCTGTTTATGTACTGTGATCAGAGTTTTCCCTCTTTTTTTTACAGAATTATATATACATATATATATATATATATATATATATATATATGCCACATGAACATGATTTTCTGAAGATACATAGATAAGTAGATAGATAAATATGTGAGTACGTTAGCAGTTTCTGTGTTAGGTGGCACATAAGAGTCCTTCATTTCAGCACGGAATATTTAAGGAAAAAATAGAGATTCCTTGAATTCTTGTCATTCATCACCCAGTTTTTCAAGTTCTGGCCAATGTTTGGTTCTGCAATGAAGATTATATTTGCATTCTGAGACATTTGAAGGAAGGGGGAGAATGTCTGATATGCTGTCGAATACAGTGGCTCAACAAATGAACAAAGCCTACCTGGTATTTGTTCTTGAATTCAAAATCTTACTTTTATTCGAACAAATCAACTGAGTTCTAGATTCCAAATCGCCATTTCAAACCAAATAAAACTAAGATATCTTTGCAGATACTGATTTATTGATAAATCTCTAATCTCTCTTACTTTCTGTTTGTCTCTTATTTTTCTTCAATTCTTCTTTTTCAGTCTCTCTTTCACTCTTTCTCATTCTCCATGTCTTTCTCTCTTTCTCGTTTTACTTCTCTTTTTCCGATCCATAAATTTTGTCTCAATTTCATCTTCTGAATCTGTTTCCCATCGAACGACCTTAGCCACCAAATATATATTTTATATGTGCGTGTGTTTATGTGTGTTGTCTGTACCAGTGTTCCTGGCCACACTGTTCTGTCTATATACTTAAAAATTGACATCAGTAATCCATTAGACCCCTTATAAAAATGGTTTATATCTGCCAAATTGTCACGTTTTAGCAAAAGAGTTCATTATTACGGAGAGAGAAACCAAAAAAATCATAACAAGTGTGTATGATGTGGTCGGACAATTTCCCGCGTCTATATATTAATTTGTTCACAACACTTCGGTCGTATACCCTCCAGCCTTCGTTCTAGAATGTTGAATTACTCCCGAGAATGCACGCTCGTCCTGGACCTGACACGTCACAACCGTTTTATATATAAGTATCCCTAGGCATCGATATCGTGTTTAGGTGTCAAAATCTGAGTTGCTTCCCTTCCATTGGGTGGTCTGTTTACTCTCCCAGAAATGGCCTTTTTGATAAGAGGTTCCCAAATGCAAATAGTAAAAGTATACAAACAAAATGAAATTAAACACAGATCATGATTGGTAGGACTCCATTTTCTTTCTGTCACACTTTCCTTAAAAAAATATCTGAAAATACTGCTACGCGTAGGGATCCCATGACTTGCTTTTTGCGAACGCAAAAGCAAATGATTCACAGAAGTGTTGAAATACTGGAAAATAATATCATCAGACAAAAAATTAGCCTGATTTCAATTTTCTATTCCCCAATGGACATTGGTCGTTTTTCAATTCGTGTTAATCTTCAGTTAATTAGCCAATTCTATTTCCTATGATTTTCAATGTCATTCTTTAGTTTCCCTTGATTTTTAAAGCAATTCTTTACTTTTCCGTGATTCTCAATGTAACTCTTGAACTTTCCATTATTCTCAACGTAACTCTTTAGTTTTCCATGATTTTCAATGAAATTCTTTAGTTTCATATGGTTTTGAAGGCAATTAGATCGTTATCAATGATTCCCGAGACAATTCTTCATTCCCCCACGGTTTTTGCGGCAATCCTTTCGTGTGCTTTAAACTGTCTTTTTATTTATCTTTCTGTGCGAGTATTTTCTTTCTCATAAATGCAAAACAAGTAGTACCCAAGATCGAAACCCCTCCCTCAACTTCGATTATTACCACTCCAGTTGGCACTCTATCATACGAATATTCGATCCAGAATCAATAATCGATATTCTCCGAACTTTCTTCTTAAATGTATTTATCGGTTGTGTAGATGAGTGCACACACTCACAAACACAGACATGCACTCACACGAGTACACATACACACACATATACATACGCATATACACACGGAAAAAGTTTGAAGGCTGCCATGTATATATACACAAACATGTATATGCATATATTCATATACCATAAAATTCAAGTGACGTTGTAACCAAAAAAATCTATAATGATAAGACCAATGCTCATGACTTTTGAGTTCCGGTTGATTAATATTGATTTCATTGGAGTTTGGGATTTATGCTCACTGCGCATGCGCATTTCGAACCTTAAAATTGAAGTTTTCAAAAAAAATGTCCCAGCAAATTATGCAGTGACATTTTTCCTACCGTGTTTATGGGGCTCATTTTTTGATGTGACTGAATGCGCCCGTTGGACCTTGAAAAGCAAAATTCAAAAATTTGAAAAACAGTCATTAACAGGAAGGGTATCCATTCCAAAAACGGAGTCCTCTGGAACGGAACCCTTTAGCATGATCGACCAAATCTATTTGTTATAACGGTATTTGGGGATGAATCGGGGTCAAGAGAAAATATCCCTTGGCACTAAGATACCTTGGATATTTGCCTATGTTTTGGAAGTGGTCCCGTAATTTTGCTCTCCACGACCTTAAAGTGCCCCCACCCCCACTAAGTGTATTCGTCTCCAAAGAAAATGGACAGCTTTTGCCCCTCCGTACCTGCCAAAAAAGTCTGGCTACGCCCGCTTCGCCTGCAGATAACCATTTTTGGTAATGATCAGTGTTTGGATACGCATTATCCAACACGATGATATTAAAAAGCCAATGTTGAAGGAAAATTGAATCTTTGGTTAAAATGAAACAGTTTATTTCATTAACACATTTCGCCTCGATACACATTTCGATGAAGCTGGATCGAGGCGAAACATGTCAATGAAATAAACTGTTTAGTAATTTTCTTTCCACATCGCCTTTATAATCTCATATCAACATATACATAAACATGTACATATATATTTCTGTATAGTCCCATACTGATATAACCATACTTGAACTACCAGATGAGATATGCGCACATATATATCGGCGTTTACTTAACATGTTATACATTCATATATGCATACACTGAGACCAATACATATGTACATAGCAGGATGAAAATTCGTTCATTTACAAGCGCACTAATCCATGCAAAAATGAACAATAAAATATTAGATTCGTACAAAGACAAATCATTTGAGTCAACCAATTATGGTTCGATTCTTTTTTTTAGCTATTGAATTTAATTCTTCAGAGCGTATACTCTGCTGAAAAAAAGGGCTGATTTAGCAAATAAAATATTTAATGACGATTTTTTCCTGTGGGGGTTGGCGGAGGTAATGGTGTATCGCACCAGACCCCAAACTGAGGATCAACTGACAGGCTGCAGAATTTCTTTTCTTATTCACATGTGTACAAATTTGCATATTACTCCAACGGTTTAGGATGATAAGTTTCTCTCTTCTATGAATAAGTTTGCTATGAGTTTTTGAAGTTTTTGTATGGCCTTTTAATGCACCTATAAATATGTTTGCTGTTAAGGATTTTGAAGAACACTCATCACCATAATTCAAATATAAAGATGTTATCATTAATCTCCATATAGTTTTCATTTTCAGCTTATTCCTTTTGCTTATGTAAACAAACAACATGATATCGAATAAAAATCGAAAGGAAGAATGTAGTTATATGACAAAATTTAAACGACGTCTACCGATTAGTTTTCGTTGCCCAAACAGTAAGACGCTCCTAGCCATACCGTTTACATAATGGTAGGAGAATGTAAAGTTTGCACTTCACAATTAAAAAAAGCATTAAAACTGAGATGACAGTAGAAAATAATCCAAAATTGATGATGACATTGCTCTATATACGTAATTCTAACACTTTAAGACATTTCAGAAATCCTTTAAAATTTTTGTTGCCTTTATAGTTAATGCAGTCTCTATGATCCTAGAATTCAGGAAAATAGATTGAACTGTTTGGTCTGGTTTTATGGCTTGAAAGAAAATTCTTACAAAGTTGATACTTTCTTTTGCAATTACAATTTATTAGATCAACAGGTGCGTTGAACCACTTGTGGACCGGAGGGGGTGGCAAGAAGCCTGCCTAAAATTTTCATATAGTTTCTTGGTAATTCTTTTTCCTTATAAAATATTTATCTGTCTGCATGATATCTCCAAAGTTTCTCAAGGAACTTCAATTGAATTTTGTGGAAGGGTAGACAATGAGACAAGAAACTGTTGGTAGAATCTTAGGGTGGATCCAGGAATCCTTCCTATATTGGGAGATATTCCGGTTTTCTATACATTTTTGTATGTGCTCATGTCTGTCTACATAATATCTTATGATAGCCATTCTTATTTTATTCATATTATTTCACGAAGTCAGAACTATAAAACTGAAAACTAAATGTGAGTAGAATTGTTTGTAAATGTAGGCTTATGACGTCACATTGAATGATATGAGAGAATCATGATTGATAATTTATTATGTATTAGTACAAAAAGATCGCCAAAATTCTAGATATCCTGGGGGAAAAGGCAAGTTCTAGACGGAGGTACACCATGTGAGGGCTCCCTGGGTGAAACTAACTATAGGCCCACCAGTACATTGGACATCAGTGTAGAAAAAAGGATTTCATTACATTACGTATTCTTTTCTACAAACTGAAAATAGTGAGGAAAAAGATAGGTCTGTATAAGCAGACTCTTTCAAGACCATTTTGTACATGTAATCTCTTTGGATAAGCTCCCATTCCTCAATGTATTCACATAAAAATGGAGATAATTACTCTCATGTGGAAGTGTACAGACACCCTTCTCTATGCACACCATCGAATAGAATAACAGAGAAACAGCAGGTAGACCTATGGGTATTTATACTTAGGCAGAAAATTCTACCGAATCGCAGCCCAACACAAAAGTACATTTATATTGAAATACAAACATATGCAAAATTGGAAAATATTTTCAATAAACGTCTGCACATAGGTGTATACATGATATCATTTACAAAGGGTGGGTGAAAATAAACTCCCAATTAGAAATTATATATAACATTTGTAAATAAAATATTTAATAATGACTCCTTCCTGTAGGGGTTGGCAAAGAAAGTGGTTTACCGCATCAAACCACAAACTCTGGATCAACTGACATTTCATGGCCGACATAACAGCGGACGTCCTGGTGGAGAACGCTGGTGCCTACGCTGATAGTAGTGAAGCTAGTTTGACTACAATCGACCAATAAATAATAAAGTTAGTACCAATTTCCAATAGGGTGTTTCTTTTCGCCCAGCCTGGAAATAAGCAGGCATATGCTCTCACATACACACTGAGGAAATCACATACGCGCGTATACACAAGCTCGCACAAATGAGCATGAACATATAATTTTTTTCTCATTCAGGAACACACAAATATAAACCTGCAAATGTAGACATTGCCTCATTCTGACCAGATATACTTAAAAAAAATCGAACCCACTCTATTCATTGCTTGGGACAGGAAAGGCGTAGAAAGAACGGACCAACGTAGCCATGGTCACCGATCGATTGGCACCAGAATCAATAAATACTAGAATGTTTGCTTTGGTCAAACCAATTCTGGTAGAAAAAAAAGCCCTTTTGACCAGTCAATGGTCTGAATGGCTACTTATAGCAAAAAAAAAACTCATTCTAATTAATTATAGTCAAAATTATCAGATACTTGGCTCACTCGTAGGCGCAATCGCAAATACAAACACACGCATACACATACACACACACACACACACACACACACACACATATATATATATATATATATATATATATATATATATATATATATATGTTTGTACGTGGTTGCATGTATGCGGAGGTATATATGAATGTTCGTTAACATCAATAGGCACACATTGGCATACACATATATATACGTAAACATATATACCTTCACTTACCCATACATATGCATATACAAAATATACAAAACATACGTATATATGTACACGTGTGTGTGTGTGCATGTGTTGCGCGTGCATGCGTGTGCTATTAAAAACAGATTCATGTGAAATACCGAGTAAGAGCTATCAAAAACGAAAGGCATTTCCCCTCTCTCTCGAAAAAGGGTTTCAAATGAAAAATATTTGAAAATCATTTCTCAGTGCAGAAACCTTTGAAGCGTAGTTCTATTCTCATTTTTCTAGAAGAAAGTGTACATTTCTATCTTATTGAGGCAGCTCTCTGAAAGCTGTGGGATTGTAATACTTTTGCTGCTTTTGAGAATCACTGTATTTTTTAAATGATACCTGATCAATAAAACATATTGAAAACATTTACATTTATATATATTTCCATTTTGTTTTTTTCTGGATAGGTGATGATGATCACGATGATCATGATGATTACAGTCATTCGATACGTGGATGGCGGCCCCGAAGACAGCACATCGTCATGTGTCCTTCACGGAGCAGCGTGAGTGTGAGAAAGGACCTGTGCACTGTCCGATCCAGCTTGGCAAGACGTTCTGGTCATCGACAGCAGAGCATAGGCTGAAACAATATTGTTGCTACACACGGTACCTGGTATTCCCTGACGGTCAACTCTCAAGGTAACGACCTAGCTCTTCGTTGCTTAACCTCGGTGATCTCACGAGAACCAGTGTATCTGATGGGATTTGGCTATTTTGTACCTCGGTAGATAAAGTAATTATGGAAGGGTGTTTTCGCCCAAATGTTCACTCACTAACTCGCTTCTCCGTCGACATCATGTCAGTTACACTATATCTTATAATGTTATCTGTCTGGCAAAGGGACATAATGTGAGAGAAATTGGATTCATGCTTTTCCAAAGAGCATTAGTGAATAGTGAACATAAACAGCCCCAGCCGAATTTCGAACTTGGTACGCCAGTTCCGTATTCTGTATTCTCTCATTTCACACTCTCCCCCTCCCTCCTCCTCTCTCTCTCTATATATATATCTTTTCTCTCTCTTCTTCCCAATAACAAGATTATAACAAAAGTATTGAAATAGCAATTGCTATCGTTAATTTTGTTTTGACAGCATAGCCTTCATGTAGATCAAACACATCCAATGGTTCCGGCACGTCACCAATGAGAGGCTAAGAGAGATAACCCAACAGCCACCCGACTCCCGCCACGCTACAAAGCGAAGAGTCCCATGTTACGGCTATATAAGAAGTCTCCATCCAGACCAACGAATGCACTCCATGCTGAACTTTCACTTCCAGTGGACTGGCTGGAGGCGACCCAAACCCAAGCGCAACATTTCGCACTGGACAGACCCGGTTGGAAAACTCTAGTGAACCTGGTTGGCGTCACGCACCCCATCGCGCATGAGAGTTAATAATATCATTCTCCATTTCTTTCCTGATTCGGAACATTTCAGCATAATGACGAGGGTGAAAAAAACTCAAACGGGTCAGATTAGTCACTAAATAGAAACCGTCACGTGACCACAACATTTTGGTGGCATGCTATGTTGGGGTGATCAATTGAAAAATTAGAAAAAAAAGATGATCAATAAATTACTTCTCTCGCCTTTTCTTGGGCAATTATCACTAAAAAGTTTGAATTTTCAAAAGTATGAATGCTGTCAGACACAAACTTAAAGACCAATTGAGCATAAACTTACATTGCAAATTGAACCGTCTTGAAAACCTATTGGGGGAGGAAGGCATTATAGGAAGTAAATAAATTACTTTCTCTTGCAATTTGTTGGGCAGTGATCACTAAAAGTCTGAATATTTATAAAGATGATCGTGAATGCAAATTAAGGGGCCGATTTAGCATGAACTTACCTTGCAAATTGAAACCCTCAATAAAAACCTGTTTTAGGGAAGCGTTTTATTCTAGATATAATAAGGAGTAAATGGTTACATTTTCAGCGCTCTAGCTCCATTGCTACGCCCTATTCATGGGCACCTGCTGAGGGTGCAAACGGGGCATTTGCTTTCACCTGTATCAGGCCTTTTCCCTGAAGGGCGTGGGTGATTGAAAGTTAAAATCTCATAGAGACTGGGGGTCAATGGGTCACTAAGAAATGTGACTGCTTAGGACAAGTTGCAGCTTAAGCATCCTCTGGTCCTTTACCTAACAACCAACACCCTGATAAATCTTTTTGCACCTCCCAATATACCCTTCTGCCCCACCCCTGGAATATATCTTTTTGCCCCGAAAAGTGGCAGCAAACGCCCATACGTACACATGATGCATGCATACATAGCCAGCCGGTAAGACCAACTTAAAAACTGAAGAAACTTATGTTGACAATTTTGGTGACATTTTTCTGGCAACGTTTTCTTAGCATCAGGTTAATGCGGGACTTCCTGCGTATTTTTTATGAAAAAAAAATTAAATACAAATTTATAGCATCATCATTCAATCATCAAAATATTATCCCTGATTTTCTATCATCCCACTTTTCTGCTAAAAGGTTTCTTCAGTTTTCAAGTTGATCTTGATGACTGTCTATGTATGTATCATGCGCACATATCAATGAAGTCAGAGGGCTGAAAATTCGTACATTTACTCCTTATCATGTCTAGAATAGACTGTTTTTCTATTTCTTGAAAATTCCAATCCCAAATGGCTTTTGGTGGGGGTTCAATTTCCAATCTACTTTCTTGCTGGATCCAACTCTTTCTCGCTTTTTGATAATACAGAATTCTTTAGTGATCAATGCCCAACTAAAAGCGGGATAAATAACTTAATCATTGATCATTCCTTTTTCCAATTTTTTATTACTCACCCCCAACCCGACATGCCGCCAAAAGACTTTGGTCACCTGACGGTTTCTATTGGATGAGTAACCTGTTTCATTTCTGTTCTTACAAAAGTAAAGAAAAGTTGCTTTTTTTTTGCTTTGTTTTTTTCTCGTTTTTCTTGGATTACGTCTCAGGCTCCAGTGTTCATATGATCATAAATCCTGACCTGGAAGAACGGTTATTGTTTTGATTCGATGAATTATTCAAGGAATTTTTCGATGCCTTGAAACTGTTGGAATCACTGACATGGCAAATAGTGTTGCGTGAAGCAGAACAAGTGAGAGTTTGAAGGCAGGACTGGATAAATACCTTTGTATACCATAAGCACTGAAAAGATTATGGTGCCTCCATATTGATGTAATTCAAAATTTTATCTCCCAAAAGAAACAAAACTTGCTGCAATATTTTTTAACGGTATACATTACAGTATTTAGCCACTCAGTAATACTACATGAGAATTGGGTAGCAATAAACATTTAGGGCGATCTAAAGGTGAACGGTTAGGGGATGCTACACGTAGAAGAACTCTCCATTCCAGCTCATTGTTTTCCGTGTTGCATTTTCAACGAGACGTACATTGTCATGCAGAAAGGACACTGATTGATATGATTGCTCGGAAAGAATTCCTTTCTGTTCCAATTCGTCATTCAAACGAGCCAGTTTTTGACTAAGAATTCCATCAAATGCTGAAAAGTACACACCCTAGTAGATTGAGTTGCTAATGGCTAGTGTGAATCTTACCCAAATTTTTTTCTTTAATTCTTAAACATAGCACACGGAGCCCCCCAATCATTCTAAGGTTCCAAAAAGGATTACTATACGATGTATCGGTCAGATATTAACATAATAATGGAGCTAAAAGCCATTAATGTTTATGTAGTAATATTCTATTATCTATGACTTCTTAGAGTCTTTGTATGCTGCTTTTTTAATTATTTTATATCCACCAGACCAAGGATTACCAAACGTAGCCTTTATGAAAAGGCGCCCAGTGGGCTATACACAGATTTTTGAAAGGGTCGCCCAGCTAATTTTGATCAGCATGTTCTAGGATCCTTGAAAATGATTTCAAACTTAGTTCCCTAGGAAGCTTGATAGCTGACTCTAGAAATATATCCACCTTTCATCGCCAAAGACTACCTTGTTAAAAAACTTTTTCTGAGTCGATCCAGGAGGGAGAGATAAGTATTCGAATGCTGAATGATGTCCGATTCTGTAAGTTCACCTGGAATCCATTTCCTTACATTTTGAGTTTTTCCTAATGCTGGTGACTGATTGTACAAGCAATAAAGAGCTGAGCAGATTTCAAAGATACTTCTAAGATTTCTCTAGCAGTATGCAAAAAATGACGCTGTGAACTTTTGCATCTAACTTATAGATGCAGTGATATAAACATTATTAGAGTATTTACTTGTACGTTCATGTTACATTAATTCAGAGACAAATCATTCAACTGGTGACTATTTTGTTTCCTGCTTGTTTCATCTTATCGGCACCTTTCATCTTTTCTATTACTTTCTAATTAATACCTTTGCGTGAGTTACTTATAAAAGACATTATACAATTTCTGTGTAAAACACGGAAAACTCAGAACACAGTACATTAACAGTGATCGGAAAATAACTGACTCGCATGACATAACATTGTAGATACTTTGAAACTGTATAGATTTTCTAAAAGAGAAAAACTTTTTCAGCGTTTACATTCAATATTCAACAACACCTTAAAAGCATAAAAGCAAATGGTTTCCAAGAATATATATATATATATGTGCCAATTTACTTTTATATATATATATATATATATATATATATATATATATATATATATATATATATATATATATATATATATATATATATGTATAGTCTAGACAGCTTTAAACACTAAATGTATATTTTTTTAAAAACCTTTTCCAAAGATTTATATCATTTCAGTACATATGCACTATATGTCCTAACAAACAGGAACTTTGCAGGCACGGCTTGATTTTAAGAGTTAAAAAAGAACTTTACGTAAAAACGAACCGAACTTTAGTGTTTTCAGAATAACAAGGCATGTTTTGTAATTCTGAATGATATATTGCAGGGAAACAGTAATGAAGTCAGATCGTTAAATGAATTAAACTGAGTATTGTTTTTGTATCCTGCTAAAATTCTGCTATTCTGAATCAATCTTCTGGATTGATTCAGAATAGCAGAATGTTGTTATTTAGAAGATTTGGCAAACTAATCAGTTAATTAGCCTTCAACTAGACCAGTACAATACATGGGAACAATGCAATCTTAAGCGAAATTCGCAGAGTTTATAGGTGTTGAAATACTTATGAACATCACTGTACATTCGTGATACATTGATTTAAATCATTTACGTTATATCTAAAAATATATCTAAAAATATACACATCACAACAAGCGACTTCTTATATATATATATATATATATATATATATATATATATATATATATATATATATATATATATATATATATATATATATATATATATAATGAGAACGTGGATGTAATATCCAACGATATCATCAAGAGGCAACACAGGAAATAGCAGTATCTAAATCTGATTTATTACGCCAACGTGTTCAACCTTTGGCTTCGTAGTAATTTTGAATGAAACAATATTGAAAAGTTCATTTTTTTCAAGTGAATAAAGTCATGCACACACACACACACACACACACACACACACACACACACACACACTTCCATACGAATAGAGCACTCTGGTGGATGAGGAGTTTCCGCGCAAAATGAATATATCGCTCAAATTCAGCCTTACTGATCACCCAGTTCCGTAGTCCAGAGGTAGGATATCGGGTCCGATGTGAAGGTTTCAATTCTGCCTCGCGGTACTGAATGGGATAAAGTCTATAGCCACACTGAAGAGATGTAATACATCAAAACAGCTGTCTGTGGATGACACAATAATATATATATATATATATATATATATATATATATATATATATTCTGTAATTTTTATTCTGTTTACGCTGTCTAAGCCAGATGATACATTCACCGTGTATCATTTCTGATAGAGCTTCAATATAATATAATGCAATTTATAATTATATATATATATATATATATACCTCCCTCATCATATTACGTAAATAGATATACACAATACACACATACGCATACACACGCATATATATATATATATATATATATATATATATATAGAGAGAGAGAGAGAGAGAGAGAGAGAGAGAGAGAGAGAGAGAGCATACACACATGCATTGATACACAAATATTTATTCATGCATAGATACACTCACATAGTGTGCATTTATGTGTGTGTGTTAGTCTGTGTATATACAACAAAACCTCATACATAACAAGTCTGGTTAGTCACACAGTTGAAACAGTAACATGACCAACGTGCTTTGGCAACATGCCGTGTTGGGTGATCAATTAGAAAAATCGGAGAAGTGGTAATCGGTGAAGTTATTCCTATTGTCTTTTGTTGGGCGGGTGGTCGCTATAAAATTCGAATTTCCCCAAAACAAACAAATTAAGGGCCCAACTTAGCATAAACTTACGTTGCAAATTAGAAGTAAATGTTTAAATTTGCAGCATTCCAGTTCCATTAGAGCGACATGAACGTACGATAGATAAATAAATACACGTATAACCAGCCAGCTAGCCAGACCAGCCGGAAGGTACCCATGTTGATAGTTCAGGTGACAGTCTTGGTTGGCAGTTTCTAATACCTAAGCCTTTTCCCAAACTTTGGCACGAGGAAACGTTCAGTCGCTGCGTGAGAGAACTGGACTTTTTTCCTCTAGATGTTAAGCAATCAGATCCCTCAGGGGATAATTTGGAAGGCGGTTTAGCCATATATCTGTCGAACTATTCCTAGAATACTTGATTGTAATGACTTTAGTCAGTTTTAAGGTATACCGTTTTAGATTTCTTGGCAAACTATCCTCTACTTAACACAGACACGAGCAGGTTAGTTCTCTACTGCCTTTTTCAATTATTTCATGTATGTTCTCACAAAATTGGTGTTCTTGTTTCTAGAAACAGTCAACTAAAAACTGTCAACAAAACTGTAAACATAGGTTTTTCAGTTTTCAAGTTGGTCTTGCTGGCTGAATATGTATGTTTCATGCGTAATGGCCGTGGCTAAAGGGATAAACATTTCTACATTTACTCATTATTATGTCTCGAGAAAGACAACCGATGGTCATCACGACTCACGACATGGATCTCCCGATATCACATGCGCAACAGAGGCCGGCAGAATATCAGATAGAGAGACGAGCTAGACAAGTCCAGGAAGTACTGGCTCCGCGACGCCCATGGTAGAGAAGTGTTGCAAATCCTGGGGAAGGTCTATGTCCAGCGACGGACGTTAAAAGACTGATGATGATGATGATGATGATGATGATGATGGTGGTGGTGGTGGTGGTGGTGGTGGTGGTGGTGGTGATGTCTAGAGAAAACGTTTTGTTTTAGTTTTTTCTCAATTTCCTCACCTACACGGGTTTTGCTGGGGGTTCAGTTTGTAATTTAAGTTATTGGTCAATTGATCACTTGGCTTGTTTTTTGAAAATTAGGACTTTTTTCAGTGATCACTGCTCAACAAGAGGCGGGAGGAGTAACTTTTTTATCGATCACTCCTTTTTCCTAATTTTTATTGACCCCCAGCCTAACAAGGCATGCTGTCAAAAGTCGTTGGTAACCTGACAGTTTCTATTGAGTGACTAACAAGACCTCTTTCATTTCTGTTCTTACACAACAAAGAAGAGGTGCCCTTGTTTTTGCATTTGTTTTTCCTCGCTTCTTTTGGATAACGTCCCAGGCTCCAGTGTTCATATGAACATAAACTCTTCCTTTACAACCAGCAAAACTAAAATCCAAATTTATGATGGAATTCACATAGAACATTTTTGGTGAAGATGTTCACGTGATGATTACCAATTCATTGTAATCGACATAGATCGAGACATATAATCCTGGAACAAAGGAAATCACGAAGAAACTTTAAAAAAAAATAGCGAACAAAAATCTCAAGTTTATGAAGATTTGAATATCTTCTTATATCTTATGCATATATGCAGGATGAAGTGGGGAAACGTCAAATAAACTAAGAAACCTCATTTGTACACTACAAGGTCTTCTGAATTGTCATTTCACTCAATATTATTGGATAAATTATTATCCAAATCAATACTCTGGTCATGAATTCGTTTCTGAATCTAAGCATCTATATTTTATACTTAAATATGGCGTGGAAATGAATGAAATTTTTGTGTGTCTGTGTAATCCAAGGTTTTAGAAGAGTGTAAGTGGTGCATTTTGTATATTTGAATTTTATGATGAGTTGCTTTTATATTTTGATTTTTGTACTAACCTGTTGGAGAGGGGAATATGTCTGCATTGGTATTTTGCTGTGTGAATATGTGTGGGTTACCCAAGATTTTAGAAATGTGTTGGTTGGATTTTTTGATTTGGAATTGTGTCGATTATATGTACTTTTTCATTTTGAACTAACTAGCATCTTAGATTACCCACAAACATTTTCACACAGAAAATACCAATGTAGGCACATTACCCCCTCAACAACACACTCACAACATCACACACTTACATACGCTACATACACGCATACACTTTTCTCAATAACATAGTCACTAGATTCATCTACATCTACACATACAAAACCCTTCTCATTTTTAATTCCCATAAACAAATTATCTCAATTTTGACACGAACATTTTTCTCATTTTCGTCAGTAAAAAATAAGAATTTTGGACAATAAAAACCACGCATCATCCCTCCCCAGCTCCAAATCTTATTCTAAAATTTCGTCATTTTTCCCATTTGACGTCTGACAACGAGAGATTGGTCATGTCACTGAAATAAATACGCTCTGTTTTGCCCAACTTCCGCGTTTCCATACTGTCTTTTAAATTCACCATACTTATGTATACATACTGATTTGTATACGTATATATTTCGTAGTAAGTCTGTTGGGGTAAATTTTAAGAAAAAAAGTGAAATCTTTTGTGACTCCCTTGAGAATGGCAGATTCACAAGATTCTTCCAGAGCTAAATCTCTCAACCAGGGGATGAGATTTTTACCCCTTAACATGCAAAAAGAATACAGCATAGTAAGCATAAATATGGATCCAATTGACTTTTGACCAAATTTCGACTTTTCCAAATGACAGGGAATATGTAGGCGAGGGACATGTTGGAGAGAGACTGTTAAAGCACGAGTCTCGTACTCTTTTGCTATTGTAGTTAGTTCAATCATCATTGGGGACCCCAGACTAAGCTAAGATGATTAGGTATCTGTATATATTGGGTTGAAGATATTAATGATCTATAATACTTCATTTAATATAAATTCAAAAAAACGGAAATACGTTCTGTAGCATCGAAAGAAATCGCGTTTAGTGACCAAAACATTTAAAAAACGCTCCAGCAGGCCCTGTTAGGGCAATGATATATTCTATGGACAAGAAATACCTAAATTGGTTGTTCAAAAAGAGTAAGAACGGGCGTCATCACTTACTCAAATTCCGAAATATACGCCATTACCTGCACCAGCGTCTCGCTTCATATAACGAATAAAGAATCCATTTTGGAAGCGCTTCAATGACTGCAGCAAACATTTGAAAAATTACGACTGTTTAGCTCTACTAAAACGTTATGTAATCAAATACCCAACATTGGTTCCTATTATTTTGAGACGGATACGAGAGCCTTGAACATCTTTCTATGATTGACGATATTGAAGGTCATCATTGAGGCGGAGCCACGCAAACAGCTCTGAAGTACCACGAAGCATTTATGGTCTCGTACTTGGAGAAATACCATTCCAAGGACATGGGTTTGCGTGAAAACAAGTGGAAAGATAAGCTACGATTGTCTTTGTATATCGCTGAAATGGTATTGCCAGAGATTATGGAAATTTGAGTTTTGAAAATGATTGAACTTTTCGCTACATTGCATTGATGCTTCGAATAAGTTCCGCTTGAAGAAGGAACTGTTGGGGAGGGGTGTTAGTCAAAGAAGTTCGAAGAACTGTTGTTGACAAGAATATTCAATACTAGCTTATTCAGCAGGCTTCCAAGCGTGTTTTGGATGAGCATTCGAGTTTCGTAGATTTGAAAGAACGTCGCAATTAATTGGATTTGTACTAATTCAACTCGTTATATGCTGAATAATTTCATAACATATGCATCATGTTCACTGTACAGCGTATATTGGCAACTCTCACGGACTTATGGCAAAAAGCGTCGTGTGTCAATGGAAACATCTGTATTGAAGGATTGAAATCTAATAATTCTATCATAATGATCCTTGTGTTATCAATAAAAGAGAGATTGCAGAAAATTATTTTTTTTTGTTACAGATCCGTCAATAATGGCAGAATCGATAGAACTTCAGTCAAAAACGCAAACACAGCCTTAATCCTCACAAAAATCCTCTATAAGTACACAAAAGTATATTTTCTTCTTTTGCGACTAAGTTATCGCTACTTTCTTACAAGTATAACCACAATCAAACTCTCAAAGAATATACTGAATTATTGCAATACGTTTTAAAAGAGCATAGAATAGTCTGTGAGAAAGTATATACTCTCCGGTTTCGTATAAGTGTACAGTATTAACCCCTGGCATCGGTTAACTCGAACAATCGACTAAAACAGATACCTTCCCTACTATTAGTCCCTTTTAACGAGGGTTCACTGTATTATAGTTTAAGATTCTAATTTCTTCCGACATTTAACTCTGGAATATTCTTTCTCCAAGTTTCTAACAAATCGATGAACAATACGAGGAGCGCATTTGTCCGAAAACATCAAACATTTAAATCTTCAGTTCTTTATTATTCCCTTCAGGCATTTCTACTAAGAAACATTTTTTGTAGATTTAGAAATTTGGAAAGGGAAGATATTGATGAAATTCTAGTGGCTCTCAGAAAGTAAACAGCTTCATATACAGTAAATAGAACAAAGAATGAATGCATAACATCAGAGTTGAGAAGAAGTTTTTTTTCTTCTGAAGGATTTCAGCTGTGATACTTTCCATTTATGGTTTCCGAAATTTCATAAGCAGACCTGTCGTTATTAGAAACCATTAACCTTAACTGTCAACATTGGTTTCTCCAGTTTTCAAGCCGGTCCGACTGGATTGCTATGTATGTATGTATCACACGAACAGGCGGCAATGATGGAGCTAGAGGGCTCAAAATTAAGACATTTACTCTCCCAATGCTCAGAGAAGGCGTTTTCTTTTTGTTTGTTTTTAAGATCACTCTCCTGAATGGCTTTTTAATGGGGGTTCAATTTGCAATGTAAATCTATACCGATTAGTTCGCTAGTTTATGTCCAGCTGCATTTGTGCTTGTTTTTCGAAAATTCAGACATTTTTAGTGATCACTGCTCAACAAAATACTCGTGAAGTAACTTTTCTATTGATCACCCCTAACACGGCACGCTGCTAAAAGACGTTGGTCACGTTGTGGTTTCTATGGAGTAGCTAATCAGACATGTTTTCTTCTAATTTAAATAAAATTAAAAAATTGAATGTTGCACATGAAATTTCGGAATGAATCAGTACGGCGTTGCAAGCTTTGGAAGGGTGGGGGGCCAAAAAAAGAAAACAAAACAAGAGAGAGAGAGAAGGGGGTGAGTAGTTGAAAAAGCAATTTATTTGAATATGCTGAAGTCACTTGTTAAGCAATTTTAACAATGATCACAAAAGAGTAATCGTATCAGGTTGGCTCAAAAATAATTGCAGTTTTTCACCATCAACTTTAAAGCAGTAAATCTCAGTTTTGGATGAGAGTTATTAATCGAAATGAGAACATCCAGAATCAACTCATTTTTGCTAACTGGGACCAAGTCCATTTATTCCGGAAGCATAAAATTCTGGGGTCCCGAAAACCAATGAATTCTACAAAGGTGTTTTGAGCTGCTGACGACAGGAAGTGGTCGATATACTTAGAATGGTGGTAGTCTGTCGGAGAGAGGTCTCGTTAAGGTTGAGTTTCGTGGCCTAGTTCGTTCAATTTCTGCAGGATTATTTGCGTGACATGCGAGTTTTTTCGCTTTTTTAAAAATTTTTGGTGCGTATGTCGAACAACTGTTGGTCAACGTTTTGTTCCCCTACAACTTCTAGAGTTGCTTAGCGTGGCCCCGCCTAAATAATGGCCATCATTTGGATATCGTCAATCAAAGAAGGGCGTCCAACGCTCTTGAATCCGTTTTGAAGTAAAGTTTAGCGGTACGTTCGTTGCCGATCCCCTGGCTGAATACTTGGTTGATATTGCGAGAAGTTTCCGCTACTTTACGTCCATTTAAAACTCATACAAAATTGGCTTGTTTTCCATCTTTGATTTGACAGCCTTAAACCAGAATCGATAGTGAAAAGGTAATGTTTAGCTTGAATACTTTGAAATTCACTCTTAAAATGGTATGTTCCATGAACATAGTTGTATAACAGTCTGTTCCAAAAGTATGCATCAGAGTCCAAGATAACAAAAAACGCAATTACTTTTGCACCAACCTAATATCGAACATGGACAAAAACATAAAAAGTAAATGTTATCGCCATGGATATATTCGTGATAATAATACTGATAGTTGCATCATTAAAAGTAACTGTCATAAAGAAATATTTAGTACGTTAACAAGATGAAACAGTTCTGGTTTTGTGAATTATGGTTGCATCTGCATTGTTTTAAGGCTATATACTCGGGCAGTTGATGCGTTGCAAAATACAATTCAATTTCGTGTATAAATAAATCATTGAATCATCGCACTGACTGCGCATTACACGATGATCAGGAAAAGACAGGGAAAACACAACCAGTGACATTAAGGACCTCTACATCCGGGATACAGAATTACAAAGGGAAGTAATTGAATAGAATGATTTATTCAGATGATGTCAATTCAGATGATGAGATATTTCAAAAAGGAAAAAGGTATAGAAATGCAACATACATAAGCATATATGTACACATATATGTATATTATGCATACATCCACATATGCATACTCACAACGCATGATTTAATCCATGATATTTAATTCATGAAATAAACAACCTCAATTCCATATACAATCTAATAATACACTGGATCTAAATAGTAAAATAAAATAATGTAATGATGTAAATATCAGAAAATAAGAAATTTCAAATAAGAGAAAATCTATGCATATATATATATGAAATCTAAACACTGTATCGTCTGTTTCCTTTCGTTTCTTTCTTGTGCTTTCTATTTTTTATCTCAAGAATTGATTTTTTTTAAAGAATCATATGACGTAGTGTGACGTTAAAAGAAAAAGTATCCCTCTTTCTTTACCCACTCTCTATATCGTATTTTTTTATCAGCAGCTTTCTTTCTTTGTTACGATTGCTAGTTATCTCTCTTTAAGCACTCTCTCTCTCTCTCTCTCTCCTCGAGTCAATTCGTTACAAACGCTGTTAACCTATTCGAATCTGGCCTTAACCTGAAATTTCTGCTGTTTAGAACTGTCAATTTACGTCATAATGAAGAAAAAAAATGATAATGAGTTGGAGGAAAATGTGCGCCAACCGTAGAACATTGATTGCAGACTTGAGAAAGAGAGAGAAAGAGGAAGGGAAACAGGTCTGGTTAGTCACTCAATAGCAACTGTCAAATGACCAACATCTTATGGTAGCATGCTGCGTTGGGGGTGATCAATGAAAATCTTCGAAAAATAAACGTCACTTCTCTTGCCTTCTATTTGCGAGTGATCACTATAATATCTGAATCTTCAAAAACGAATGTGAATGCTGCTGGACATGAAGTAAGGGATCAATATGGTAAAAATTCAGTTCGCAAATTGAACCCACAACCAAAATCCTATAAGGATAAAAAAAAAAGTTTTTTGTAGTCATAAAGAGAAATAGTTGAAAATTTCATCCCTTTAGTCCCATTGCTACGGCCTGTAGGCTTGTTACATACATACATAGCCAACAAGTATGAGCGTCTGCTGGAGGGTGACAGCGGGAAATTTACCCTTTCGTGGACCATGGCTTTCTCGCCGATGGCGACGGTGTTTGAAAGTTGGAATTTTATAGACAGACAGGGAATCAAGGGACCACATTAATCACTAAACATGAGTCACAGATTAAGAACTCCCAAATCCATCACTTGATGATCAATATCCGGAGCTCTTTACCCCCTCCCCCGAATATATTTACTTTTTCTTTTGCCCCTCCCTTGAAAGATGTCAGTGGATGCCCATATCTGCCTGCCTACCTGCCTGCCTACCTGCCTGCCTGCCTGCCCGCCTGCCTGTCTGCCTGACGAACTTGAAAACTGGAAAAATCTAATTCGGCAAATTTGGTGACAGATTTGGTTGACAGTTTCTAATATTGAATGGGAATTTTGAGAGAAAGCGAAGCATGAAAATATTGGAAAAAAGATATTGCAACCAAAATAGCCAGAACAGAGATTTAGAAGTAAAAGTCGTCAACGTAAGGAGATAATAATAGCAGAACATCGATTTTTCTCTCCAACAAGTCGAAAGAGGAAGACGGAAGAATCAACCCAATCAAAAACTGTTACATTTGTCTGGGTAGGAAGTTTTTCAAAGGCAAGAATTGGATCTTTATTATTGATGTGTCAGTATATATATATATATATATATATATATATATATATATATATATATATATATATATATATATATATATATATACATATATATGTATATATATATATATTATTATTATTGTCATTATTATTATTATTATTTGGAATCTCACACCAGTTGCCTGGTGGTAACCGCTGGAGTTTGAGTGACAGCAAGTCTCCTCAAGTCTCCAGCCCTCCTCTCCTAGTACTCATAGGTCGCAGTAATTCTGCGATTTACAGTTTCACACCGGTTGCCCAGTGGTTATCGCTGAAGGCTGAGTGACAATAAGTCTCCTCAGGTCTTCAGCTAACGTCTCCTCTCTCTTTCGCATATCATGACAGAGCTACGATTCGTTGCAGTCCTTATATCTCTAGCACCTTCCTCAGTATCCGTGCAGTTCCCAGCAGTGCTGTGGTCTGTACGGTCTCTATCCTCCCCCTAATCCCGATCTCCTCCAGTCTCTCCCTCAGCGTTTTGGGGACAGTTCCTAGTGCTCCCACTATGACCGGTACTACCCTGGTTTTCATGTTCCACATTTTCCTTAACTCCCTTGCTAGGTCCTGGTATTTTCCCCTTTTTTCACCCTCCTTCTTTTTTACTCTATGGTCTGCAGGTACGGCAACGTCTACTATTTGGCAGGCCTTCCTTTTTTTGTCTACTATGACTAAGTCCGGCCTTCTTGCCTGGATGAGGTGGTCAGTTTGGATGTCAAAGTCCCACAGTAGTTTGTGGTTGTCATTCTCCAAAACTGCCTCTGGCTTGTGCTGATACCACTTTTCCCCATGGTTGAATCCCATTTGTTTACTTAGTTCCCAGTGTATCATCGTTGCTACTCTACCGTGTCTATGCTTATACTCCTTCTGGGCGAGTTGGCTACATTCACTAGTAATGTGGTTTACTGTCTCATCTCTTTCACCGCACATGCGGCATTTGCTGTTTGTCTATTATTATTATTATTATTATTATTATTATTATTATTATTATTATTATTATTATTATTATTATTATTATTATTATTATTATTATTATTATTATCATAGATTGCGATATATTACATTGAAACTCTTATTTGAAATGATCTCCCGTCATTACACAATTAATATGTCACTTGGCCTAGACAAAATGAATAGAATAAACAATTAAAGAAAATGGGACTTCTGCAGATCATTCCAAATAAGTATATATAACGCAATTTATAATATATCTATTTTTGATTACGCACACACACATACACACTCATATACATACATACATACATATATATATATGTGCGTGTGTGTGTGTGTGTATGTGTGTGTGTGTGTGTGTATATAACCAAATACCCGTGAAATGAGTAATGGATATATTTGAATTTCTATTATATGATTTTTTTTAAATCCACTGAACTCGATGTTTTTACCATCATAATTGTTACCTTTAAGTGGATGGATCCAAATAAAAATTCAGTTAATAACTGTCAGGCTACTCATTGGCCCTGCCTTGCACACACAAACATGCGCATATATATATAAATATCACGTTATGCTCTTACCATTGAGTTAAACAGCCGCTGGTAATGCAAAGGCCAAATGACTGCTTTCAACCCTCTATTTTCGGTCTATTGGTCGCTACGTTGAAGCAGCTACTCTATCGGTGGCAGGTTCGATTTCCGTAGCAGTCCCATTTTCTTTAATTCTATTAACGTTGACTAAATTGAGTGATATATTAACCGTGTAACGACGTGAAATAATCTCAAATAAGTTTCTATATAATATAATGCAACTGATAATTCATTCTGTCGGACCAAATGTGTCCATTTCTTAAATACATAACAGTCGCGTTAAAAGAGACAAATAGACCGAGAATAAACCTGATGAGAATTTGGGTTGAAAGCAGTTATTTGGCCTTTGCATTATCGGCCACATGCATATATATGTATGTATTTGAACTTTTTGTATACTATTATTCTTTAGATTTAGCGTTTCTATTACGTAATTAGGAATTACATCTTACTACATCAGTTATGCTCCTTAGCACGACAGACGACATCTGCACAGTGCTAATTATTATAAGTGCGGATTATTTCGATACTTTTTGAAAAAAACCTAAAAAGTTCAACAAAAAAAAAAGAAGTAATGTCTATGAATGATTGCAAAGGCTTCTGAACTGATGATTTATCTCTCTGTATCCATGTGTACGCGAATGGTTACTAAACTTTGCTATGGGCACCCAGTGGGGAACGAACTCACTATATTCGTAAATTGATTCGTGGGATATGTTTGTTAGCCATAATCCCATGGTAGGCGCAATACTTGGTAGTTATTCATTAATATTAGCTTAGCACAGCACAAGGTCACCGTCAGAATCGAACTCATTTCAGGAGTAATTATCTCCGTGACTTACCACAACAAGCGTCTTGTCTCTTAGAAGACAACTCCCAATGGAATATAGAGGCTGATGACGAAGTCCCAGTTTCTGTTGCTTGCATCAGCTTGGCAATCCTTGCAAGTCTGAAGTGAGGTCGAGACCAGAACTTCCTATAAGTTCCATGTCCAACCCCCTTGGTAGGATGTAAGTCCACCGAAAGTATACCTCTGCCTAAATCTCATACCTTTCCTCGGTGAGCTTAATTTACTGCTGTGTACTCAATTAGATACTGAGTGCGCATGGAAATTTGATCAAATGAAGAGTTTTCCACACTCTTCGATCGTACCAAAAATCGAACTTGGGACCTCCTGCGTGTGAAGCATTACACTCTACAAGTGAACTAGGCGTCCATGTACGCGTAAGCGTATCCTATCGGTGTATCCGAATGCTCACCTGAACACCTTCATAAAACAACCGTTCAAGAGAAAAGGCTGTTTGAGTGGAAATTGCAACAGGTACGTGGAATTGTCAGAAAGTGTGGATGGGATCCCCATATAACAAGTGACCCGCGGCACATTTATAGATGACCCGTGGCACATTTGCTACTTCGGTCATATATTGTGCTTTACACAATATGAATATGAAAAAAAAAATTTCTATCTGAAAATTTATATAAATCAAATGAAAGAAATTAATATTCTAATGATTCAACTGAACTTGTCTTTTTTTATCAATTTAGAAAAGAAATCATATTGATCTTTCTATTTTTAAATCTTATTTATATAACCTAAGCCAAGGTCAAGATAAGGCCAACTCACACGTCAGCCAAAACGATCTGATAAAGAGAGAAATAAAAATAAGGCTGCTTCTTCGAAATAAAATATTCAGTGGAATTCTACCAGTGAAACAATAATAAGTCTAAGTCAATAACCAAGAGATAGTGTTATTTGTTAATAAATGTATTGTGGTGCAGGCTGTGTAGTCGTATCGACTCCAAACCGTAAAGGTATTAGACGATGTAATAGATGAATTTATAGATATTAATGCAACAAAAAGGGAGATATACCAAGGAACTGAAAGATGATAAATGGATTCATGGTGTAACTTTCATTGTAAATATTATATAACACTTAAAATACCTGAATACAAAGCTGCAAGGACGCAATAAATTGGCGACAGATTTATATGACTTTATTCATGCCTTTGAGATGACCTCAAGCCTTTTGAAAGTGAACTATCAAATGGTAATATAACAGACTTCCTAACCTCAAAATCGATGTAAGACATGCACGAGTTTTATGTCGATATCAACACAGAAAAGTGCTGTATCAAGATTTCTGAGTTGAAGAATTCCAAGAAAGATATACCGACATTAAAAACATCTAGAATGATTTTCTACTTTTTATGGACCTGTTGCCGTTTTAATATGATATCAGAACATTCCCTGTTAGAATTAATTGTGCTCTAGGGCAATTCTGTATTGAGGACCAAGTTTCTAAGTATCGATGATGGTACATTTTATCAGGCCAAATTATCTCAGGATTAAATGTTTGGCCTCAAGGATTATGCTAATGTCCAGAAGCACATATGTCCGTAAAAAAAACATTTTTCTGTGATGAATTTCAGTAAGTCTCAACTTTGGTCTCAGCCTACTGATTTACAATTCAATTCAATTCTGAAACTAGCTACAGTTCAGTGTCTGGTGCCCAAGTTTGATGCACTGGTCCATATCAAAATGTGCCAAGTACCAGGGAATAGTAATACAGGATGTTAATTAAGGTAAATAGACTCTTGATTCTGTTTGTTTGTATTTAAGAGCTTCAGGCGATCGTAAGAGGTAGAATAAAGCCATATTTCTTATTTTTATACTACCCGCCTAATACGTTACAACGCATTGCTCATAGTTATGCTATCTGGGCCACATACTGTGTGCTCACCTTTTTCTTGGCCCACCATTGTAAATGAGTTTGACACCCTTATTTGTGGATGACACAAGCGGGTTGAAACGTGCCAAAAATGTTAGATTATGATAACTTCCATTTTTTTCTTTTTGGGCCTTGACAGAGTTAAAGCTGCGCTGATGCCATTGTTACTGTGACAAGCTGTATGGGTGTTGGGTTTCATTCCGTTTTCTAGAGCAATAGCATAAAATGACACCAGCGTTGAGCAACCGGGATTTGAAACTGTCACATCGCTTCAAGTTTTTTTAGATGCACAGCCATCTCTAGTACCGATTGCCGTCACTGACTGACAGATTAACAAGCTACTAACTAACTTGACGTCTGACATTCTGAAAAAAAAAAAGCTTGCACCGTCTCACGTTTCCTCCCACTCCTTCTATATACGTATGTCAAAATGTTCAAGGCAGAGAACTCTTGCATCTATGGTCTGACTTTCAGACTTGTTAATTTTGTCTCCTCGGTATTCTCTCTTTATTTTCTTTCCTCTCTCATACACACCTATTCAAATTTATGCTCACATTCACACACATGTTAATGCACACGTGCACACACATGCATATTTATGAACACATGTGCACACACATATATCCACTTCTTAGAAAAAACAAAAAGAATTGCGAATGTTGGCCAAGACCAAATTTCATGCAAAAACAGTTTATTTCTGTTTATAGTTTTGCTAAGGGTCATTAAAATTCTGTTTTTTGGACGGTTTTAGTTGCTTGTGTTGTCAACCAAACATTTCACCCCATCTATTATGCAGCCATCTTTAGGTGTACCAGCATCACTTTCGGATAGTGCACCTGAAGAAATTCGTAGAATGAATCGACCGAAAAGTAGTCTTAGCAACACAAACGGCAAGAATTTCAACCGTCCAAAAAACTCTCTGAACGTTTATTTCTATTGATGAAAAAATCCCTGTTGTTTGGAGGATTGTAATTTGATATAGTCAAGAATCCTGTCTCATGTGAAAAAATTATGAAAATGGAGCGTGAGTTAAATAATCACTGCTACCTATAATAGAACGGATTAATCACTGTTGCTAGGTTTAGGTTATCCATGTGTTCTAACATTTATATCTATCTATCTATCTATCTATCTATCTATATATATATATATATATATATATATATATATATATATATATATATATATATATATATATATATATATATATCCAGACTTCATCCAGCCCTTGTCATTAATAGTCGAAACTCCTCGCAATGAGTGGGGAAATGTTTTGGTTTGTTTTGTTTTTTTTGTTGTTTTTTGAAAATTCCTCCCCAAATTAGGTCTTTTTTAGTGTGGGATTCGATTTGTAATTTAAGTTCATGCTAAATTGGTCACTATTTTGTTTCAGACTCTTTTTTTTATGCGATCGAAGCCCAACAAAACCATCCATTGATCACTCTGTTTTCCAACAACATCTCTGCTGATTCACAATTTCCCCCTGGACTGTTTAGTCGACTTTATTTTCTGTACTAAACAGTCAACTGTTACCATCTTTCTATCTGGAAAGAGAGAATCGGCTCGTTACAGAAGCGCATTGGATTTCGTGAACAATAGATTCCTATATTTAAACTCAATTCTTCACTGTTTACAAATAGGTCGGCAATGCTTCAAAATGAGATTGTTTACTAAGAAACCGATAGAGGGGGCTTTTGTGGCTGAACTAATAGTGGTAATAAGTAGGAGATTTCATTTATGCCGGAGTATATGTATGCATAAGTATATTGCGAAATTGTCGATTTCATCAAATCATAAAGATAGGAAGTAAACTCGCCATCAGAGTCAATAATTGACCAACCTTGGTGTTAAAGTTTGAAGTAATGTAAAAACAAAGTCCGACAAAGAATCAAAATAGTTAGAATAAATTCGATTTATGACACCACTGACGTTTTCCATTGGTAAACATTTAAAATAAAGTAAAAAATAATCTATATGTTATTGATAAACTCGCCAAAATAATGCCCCAAGAAAATTTTTAAATAGATACTATTTTATTTCAAAAAACAGAAAAAAGTCCAGAGGAGGTCTAGTTGAGTACTGATGCCAATTGGTATGGCCAGGAGCACTGGAACACACGAACAAACACTCATATATATATAGAAAGATAATAGAACTCTTCGCCATCTTTGAACCGCAACGGTTGTTCAACTTCTTCATCTTCACTAGATTCATGCTATTGTGTAGACTTTGGTAAAAGCTTGCCGCCACTAAAGAAGCATATCTATCTATCCGTCACACTTATGAGAAGTTGTCTCCATTCATTGTTTCGAAAATTAGGTAGCTTTGACTGATCTGATTAGAATAATCACTAACTAGCTCAGTTATTTAAGACACCGTTTCTTATTATCAGTGATAGTCTCTAGAGCAGGGTTTCTCAAACTCTTTTTTCTCTGTGTTTTTAAAGCAATCGCCGCATCCATCATTAATGGATGTAAAATGATGAGTACCGTTGAACTGTTTACAATGGATAGTGGAAACTTCAGGACATGCTTGCACGATGAAATAATACACTGAGAGAAACAAGTAAATAATATTTTGATACCTTTTTGCAATTCACCCAGTGGAAGTAGTTTTCCTTATTTCTTGACTTTACTGACATGAAACATAAAATAACATTTTTGACGAAAATTCATTTACTTATTGCTCTTATCAACTCAAATTTTGCTCCCTGTGGGTAATGTCACCCTCGTTGAGAACGACTGCTCTAGGGTCCTAATGCAGGTAAATCAGCAGCAGCAGCCTTTTAGCCTACGCTGTTGGACAATGACCTTCCCCAAAATTAGCCACACGTCTCTATCGTGGGCGACGCAGGGCCAATACTTTCTGTTTGTATAATTCGTCACATCATTTTATATTTTGTCTGGGGATCACTACAATCAGAATCGAAAACGCAGAACTGTAGAAAGTAGACTACTACATCTCCCTAAGACAACGAATCTCCATGAAATCCTCAAAAGATGAAGAAATCAAGCGAAGAATCACTTGAGGAGGAGAAGCTTTCGGTAGAACATGAAAATCGTAGTCCTGAAAAGAAAAGTATAGTCACCTATGGAGCTGAAACATGGAACCTAACCAAAAGATTGCCCCCCCACACACACACACTGAGAACCATGCAACGTGGGCATGAGAGAATCGTGCACATCACATGGAGAGATCACAAAACAGCACAGTATATTAAAGACTAGTAGTCAGGGATGATATAGAATCCGGCAATGGTAAGTCATATTGCAAGAATGTCAGACAACCGTTGGACATCATGACTTACAACGTGGATCTCCAGTGATCATATGAGAAACTGTGGCCGGCAAAATATAAGATAGTGTGACAAACTTGACAAGCTCAGAAGGTTTTGGCTCTGTGACTCTCACGATAGAGAGGTGTGGCGAATCCTGGGGAAGGTATGTGTCCAACGACGGAAGCTGAAATGCTAATGATGTCATCATCATTATGATGACTCACAATTACTGAAATGCCTTCTCCTTATAGCATTGTAAGGAGTGTCTATCTACTTGTGTTAGAACGGGATATAACATGTGATAGATGCTATCAGCAGGGGTCTAATATACTCCTTCAAAAACGTCCACTTTTCTCGCCATTTTCTAACCTGCTCATCGTTGTCCTCTTTCTTTATTCTGTTCGCCAACTCTATGAGCTTCCTGCAGGGAAACACAAGTTCATGCCGATGCAGTACACTGGGTTTAATATTGGTTGGGTGTTAACGATTCCAGTGTAAGATATAGTGTTGACAATTCGATACCAAGTCGCGCGTTAACAACAGCACGGCAGAAAGTCGCGTTTTCATAAGAGTACGACATTGAGTTACGTTTGTATTCCGCGTATTTACGAGATTTCTCGAGCTGATCCATTCTCAGAGTAGGTAGTGTGACCCAATATGCTACCACACCAAATAACTACTGCTGTTACCCGGATAAATTGAGTATTAGCAACAATCTACCTAGCATTCCAACATAAATATAAGTTTTAAATTCATAAGCAACTCTATTACGGTAACGATCCATTTCACTAATCTATTTTAATGAAAATAATAGATCAAGAAACATTAAGAAATATTTTTCACGGAACTGTCATGAAATTACCTTTGTCCATCCTCGGTCTAAGTATGGAATTGATTTTGCTTTTCTACCGTAACAACGACAATCCTCACTAAATTTAAGCGAATACACTCTCGACGGTTTCTCTTTGCCGTCACGTTGAATCAAACCGATATGTAAAATTAACATTACCGTCCTTTGATTTGAAATCAAGACCAAATGGTTGATAGGCGGTTCTCTCACCGACTGATCTAAATTGACAAGCCTTACATATCTACGAAAATTTGTTACAAATACGCAAGGGCTTATTTCATTCAGATAATTACATTTATGAATTTAACATTTCTCCATTATGTTTTAAAATAACAACCAAGTTATTGGTAGCCGGCTCTCCTACCCGCTGAGTCAAACTAACAAGTCTTACATATTTTCGAATCAATTATAAATATATATTTATGATAAAGTTGAGGTCATCACTTTGAGTTGGAATAGGAATGTAGTTTGACCTAGCAACAGTCAGGCTTGTTCCTTCGTGAATCTTCACCATGGTTCCTACCTTGGGGCAGAATTTGTGACCCTGGCATGTACGTACAACCAGATTATGTCATTAAAGGGATAACTGGAAAACTGAACAAATTTGAAATTTAACGAGTAATTTTGAGTAATAAAAACTAAAGATGACCAACGTCTTTCGGTTGCATGCCTTGTTGATGATGATCAGTTAAAATTGGAAAAAGGGGTAATCGATGAAGAAATTACTTCTCTTGCCTTTTGTGGACGGTGATCACTGAGAATTGTGAATTGAAAAAAAAGAAACAAGCGGGTACGAATTAAGGGATAAATTTAGCATAAACTCTCAATTAAAACACAATTAAAAAACATTTAGCAGAGCTATTTTTCAACAGAGGAGTAAATGTTTAAATATTCAGCTCTCTATCTCCATTGATGCAGCTCGTATGCGTGATACATAGCCAGCCAGCCAGCTGAACCAGCTTAAAGCCTGAAGAAACCTATGTTGACAGTTTTGGCGACAGTTTTGGTTGACGGTTTCTAATTGGTTACATAATAAAAATACGAAGGAAAGCTGTTGGTTTTCACTCGCCAAAATATTCTGCAATAGATTTTTTGAGTTTTATTGACTCGAAATGTTTCATTGCATTAATACATCATTGCGAGCAGTGACATATGGTGCTTTGTATCTTGGGTGAGATGTGTTCTAGGGTTGCATAGAAATATAAAAATATTTTATTTTCTGTAAAAAGCAATTGAAGCCTTTTCCGCACAATGTAAGGAAGGTGGTCCCGATTGTAGAAAAAACAGAATTTCCGAAAAACAGAATTAAGATTAGACACTATTAGCAGCAGATATCAGTCTACCATTCACATTTTGTTTTTCTTTCATTGATTCTCTTATTTCTTTTTATTTGTTCGTCGTTTTTTGATATCGAATGAGCAGAGAGTGCGAAACTTTACAATTTACAAACAGGACCACCTTCCCTGCGTAGTAACAAAAAGGCTTTTACTGTCCTTTGCTTCTAACGGACACTAAAATATTTTTGCGTTTTTGTGCATCCGTAGCAGAAAGCACACTCAAGATGCAAAGCATCATACTGTTGCATAGCAGTATTCAACTATGTTTACCGGAAAATGTCGACACTCACCCAGAAACTGCATTTCGACTGAGAAAATGAAATAAGTACTGCAACAACCATTATACAGCCTCAAATGGTCTCTATTGAATAACCGTTCGTTTCAACGGCAATATTTTATATCCCAGATAATGATGAGGGTCATTGCATCCGTACAAAATTGGATTGATCAGTCAACTGGAAAATTTCTTTGAAATTACAAGGGTTCCGGAACATATGGCACAAGCGCATTGTGACTGACATGGAATACGTTTGTAGAATTATTCTATTTTGCGAGGAATGGAGTCATTAAAGTGCGATTCCTGTTTATACTGGAACTTTCATCGAACTAATAATAATCTTGCTATAACAATTAGACTTTTTTTCTAATAGAGTAATATATTTTTGGAATAGGTTGCTTTGTCGTGTTAAAAATAGCAATTGTTTACAGAGTTTTAAAAATATTTTAGATAAGTTTAGAAATTATGGAAAGAGCATGAGCTTACAATGACATTTCTAGAATCTGTCTGATGGGATTTTCAAAAGAGTCTGATCTGTGAATTGTGTTAAATTGTCGATGTTGTCTGTATTGTGTACATTTGAATATGTTCTTATGAATTAGAAATAGTCAACCAAAACTGTCACTAAAAATCGCAACCTTTTGTCTCTTCAGTTTCTGAGCTAGTCATGTTGGCTAGCTGACTGGTAATGTATGTATCATGCGTACAGGCCGTACCAATTGAGCTAGAGGACTGAAAATCTGAAGATTTACTCCTTACTATGTCTAGAAGAAATAATAAATTTAGGGGTCATTCGTAAAGTAAATTGGTCCCCTAGTTTGTGTCCGGCAGCATTAATACCTGTTTTTTGAAAATTGAGTTGTTTGGGGTTTTTTGTAATCACTGCCAAAGAAAAGGCCACGGAGGTAACTTATTCATCGATAGCCACCTTCTTCTGATTTTTCAATTGATCACCACCCAACACTGCATACTGCCACATGGCGGTTTCTATTGAGTGACTAACCAGACCTCTTTTGTATCTAATTTGAAAGTTAATGTGTAAATATTGCGTATAGTTTGAGATGCCTGAAGAGGCAGAATAAGATTACAAATGGGGATACAGCTACAAAAAGTCGAATGGACAATCTGCAAAAGAGAGAAAAATTTCATAAGTTTCAAACCAAAGGGAATTAGCAATCATCAGTAGCAGCAACATATGCAGCAGCATTTGAAGCAGCAGCAGCCTTTTTAGCGTCTATCGTTGGTCATAGATCTTTCAAAAGATTCACCACATCTCACTATCAGGGGCGTCGCTGAGCCTATACTTAGTGAGCTTGTCTAGCTCGCCATGTCATCTTTCTTTTTCCAGCCACAGTTTCGCATATGATATTTGAGGATGCACGATGTACGTCAGGATATCCAACAGTTGCCTGACATTCTTGCAACATGGCCGACCCATTGCTGTTTGAGTTTTCTGGAGAGTTCTGTGATATCTCTGGCTCCTGCTTTTTCTCTAATACACCATGCTGTCCTTTGATCTCTACATGTTATACTGAGCATGATTCTTTCTTGTGTAAGTTGCATAGATCTTGGTTTGAGGGCCAATCTTTTAGTTAGGTTTCATATTTTAGCTCCATAGGTAACTATAGGGAGGATGCAATGATTGCATACCCTTCTTCTTAGGACTAATGAGATTATCTTGTTCTTGAAAGTTGAGCCTGCGCTACCAAAAGCCTACTTACCAAAAATGATTTTTCGCCTGATTTCTTCATCTTTTTGCAATTTCATGGAGATCCGTTGCTCCCAGTACTTTCTACTTTCTTCAGCTCTGCATTTTTGGTTCTGATTGTTGTGTCTTTGTCTTCAGCCTATTTGTTGTACATGATATTCGTTTTACTGAAGTTTAATTGCTGTTAATAGAGATGGGGGGTGAAAAAAGATGACAACAAAACAGCCTTTTGTTGGGCAATGGACTTCAAAGGTAGCCTGCGCCTCGGTATAATTTTTCAGAAATATTTTTCTCACATTTCAGTTGTTCAAAGTAAATACATTTACGGGTATAAGTCACCGTAGGCAACCGAGGTAATTTTCCTAAAAATCATCCGGTGATGTCAATTACTACTCTGACTTTTGCAACTGATACAGTAACTGCTGTTACTCGTTATGTAACTATTACCATTACTGCCATTACTACCACTACTACTATTATTACTACTACGACGACTACTAGTATGAATACTACTTACAGCAACAACAACAATATCAATGAGAAGAACAAATATATCCGAACCTCGCTTAAATGAATCACCGTAGCCTGAGTGTGTATCAGAACTAATCATGTAAAAGAAAATATTAACAAAAAAAAAATACCTGCACAAAATCTGGGTATGGTTCGTCCATAAAAATGCCAATGGAGACCCTCAGAAGTACTCATTTTTTCAATCTCTAAGAAAAGATTTTTAGATGGTGCTTAGTGGTGTACTCATTCAAGATTGTAGCCCCCCAAATCTGCCCAGGAGTGCCCGGAGACACCCACTCACTCACCGTAGACACAGACGCTCGAAGAGAGAAGAATCTGTGTCCTACTTGGCTGGTTGGTCGGGCAAGCAATTTGTGGGGTTACAGTGATTCGATAATAATCCGGTCAAATTTCCGCAGTAAGCCAATTTTATATCTACTACTGCTAGTGTTTTTCTACTTCTAATATAATTCTATTATGGCTAAAAAAAATATATATATATATATACAATAACAATGATTATATCAAAAAGTCTATTATTTCTACGGCTACTCATCCTGGTGCCGCTACTACAAATGTCATCCCTTTCATCATCGGACGTAATATGAATCGTGCGTCTGCGATTTGCGGAAAATCGACTTGAAATCCTTTCTCGGTGAATACTGTCATTATTAGAATGGGAGTCTAGCAATGGGCAATATGAGAAGACGGCCCCCTACACCACAAATAGTGCCCCCCTCCTCAAAGATCAAACCCTTCCCTTGACGGTAGGGATATTCTGTCAATATAATCTGTACTTGAGGAAGAAAGACAGAAGAAAATGTGCGGCTTATATTTCCGTACAGCAAAAATGTTTGTTTACTTGATTTAAAGAAACGAAAGGGGTGGGGGGCAAGGAGGGAAAGAAGTCAATGAGAGTAGGTAAAAATTAGATGATTGAGCAAAGGACGTAATGGGGGAGACAAGCCTGGCTGCTGCAGGGTCAAACCCCACTCATAATTCTATACGAAATGGAATCATCATCATTATCATCACCATCAGGCTTTAATCATCCGTCGTTGGACATAGAACTTCCCCGGGAGTCGGCACAGCTCTCTATCGCAGGCGTCGCGGAGTCAGTACTTTTTGAATTTGTCTAATTCGTGTCTCCATCTTGTATTCAATCGGCCTCGGTTGCGCATATAATCTTCAGGGAGTCGTGATGTCCATCGGTTATCTGCCATTCTTTCAACATGACTGGCCCATTGCCATCCAAGTTTTCTAGAAGATTCTATGACTTCTCGGACTCCTGTGTGGTCTTTTGATCTCTCCATGTGATGTTGAGCATGATTCTCTCGTTGCAAACTTCTCATGTTTGCAGGTCTGTTTCAGATCCATAGGTGACCATCGGGAGAATGCATTGGTTGTATACTCTTCTTTTTAAGATTAATGGGATCTTCTAGTTTTTAAAGGTTCAGCTTGCTCTGTCGAAAGCTTACCATCCCAGAGTGACTCTTTGGTTTCGTTTCATTTTGTGGGTTTAATAGTGATTCGTTGTCCTACGTAGATGTAGTTGTCTACTTTATCCAGTTGTGTTCATATTCTCGACATGGTTGTTGAACCTCAAGAACGGTTTCCATGAATTTGGGGTTAAACTGGCGATTCTATACAAAAACAAATACACAATAAACATTTGGAAGTCATGTCGAAATCTAAAATGATTTCAGGAGTCTAGAGAAGATGAAATCTGTTCCAGAAAATATCACTAGGCTAAGCCAAGATCATTATTTCAACTGTTTGTTATTATATATATGGCAAATAAATTCGTATGTGAATAAGATTTGTCAGTTTGGTTCACTTAGTAAGAGAGCTGCATAGTCGTGATTTCAAATCATGATTCGAGATCATTAATTTTGTACATCTGTTTGGTTTAAGGTGACTGACAAACAGTGAAGATTTTACTCCACTAAATTTGTTGAGGATTGTTCTTGGCGTTTTCATAACGGGGGAAAGAACCAGTCAAATCAAACTTGAACTGACAACCAATAGATTTGGCAGGGAGAAAGCCAGTCAAATTCAGAATGTATTTTCCGATCAACGCTATCTACACATTGTCGGGACGGGGCGGGGTAATGGGTCTGAGCAGAGTTACAATTATAAACAACAAATAAAATCACGATAAGAGTAAAAAGTTGTTATAATCTTTTTAATAATAATGATATTATTATAATGCCCCATTTAATTTTATATGAGAAAAAGGGCTGGTAGTCAATCACGAATAGGAAGTGACTAAAATTGGGGATGATCCATGGAAAACGACAGTCATAATTAGAATAAATGTACATTTACAGTCGTCCATTTTGAATATCAAAATGGCCACCCTCGAGGTTCATAGGAAAACTGGCTTCATTTGTTTTATTCTGTATGTTTTTTAAGATATGATTTCACCTGGTCGCAAATGTTCTGCCCTTCCTCTAAAATAATGAACTCCAAAAACAAAAGGGAGAAGGGAAGTAAGAGTAAAAGAAGGAAGAAGAGTGACCCCTCTTGTGATAAAATGTTGTGCTTGCTGCGATTTGAGGAAGTGAGTATTTGTAGAAATTTGGTGTGAAAAAAAGACAAAAAGATTAAAAAAGGAGAAAGGGCATCTGGATAAGAGAGAATGTAGGAAAAAGAGAGAGGAAAAGAAAGAAGAGGGCATTAGGACGAAAAAGTGAATGGGAAAGAGAAACAACAAAGAGAAAAGTCTAACGTGGGAATATTAAATGGTTAAAATGAAAAGAACATGACAGGTTAGTCACTCAATAGAAACCATCATGTGACAAATGTCTTACTTTTCGTTGGGGATGACGATCAATTAAAAAATGGAAGTTACTTCTGTCACAAAGACGTAATTTCAAAAAGAGACGTAAATGCTGTCGGACCAAGAAACCAATTCAGCATAAAGTAAACTGACAGTACAAATTGATCCCCCGCCCACTAAAATCTATGTAGGGGTGATTTTCAAGCAACGACAAAATGTTTTTTTCTAGACACAAAGAGTAAATGTTTAAAATTGGGAAGCTCAAGCTTGATCGGACTGTACGCGTGGTACATACATAGCCAATCAGCCAGACCAACTTAAAAACTAAAGAAACCCCCGTTGACAGTTTTCGTTGACAGTTTCTTATAGAGAGGAAAGAAGTAAAAAATTACGAAATTGAAATGTAAAAAAAAAAAATGGTTGGCTGCTTCAGGGTCAAAACTTCACTCTAAACGCAACTATTTCGGCCACTAAGCTGAATTTTCCAAAAACAAATAAAAATTTCTCCAAATACATTGAGAGAAGTGAGTGTGCAAAATTTCAGGTTTTTACTACGGGTTGTTAGAGCTGAGAAGAGTCAAGAAGAAACAAAAGGAAAAAGAATTATAGTGAAGGTAAAAAAAGAAAAAGAAAAAGCAATAAATTCTAATTGGAAAAATCTGTTTAGCGACATCAGATAATTAAATTTAATTTCCATAGCATCACATTTTCCTTTTCTGTCTTTCTTTCTCTCTTTCCCTCTCTCTTTTCTACTCTTTCTGTCCTCCTTTCTGTCTTTCTTTCTTCCTTTCTTCACGTCTTTCTTCCATTGATTGATGACAAAGGAATAGAATTTTCCTTTCTTTCTCCATCATTCTAAACTTTTCACTTTTTAGTCCTAATCGGAGGTCTGAATTTGTCATTGTTGTTAAGTGAGGAAAATAAAGTCAACTCCAAAGGAGTTTGACAATAAGTTGAGAAATGTATAAATATAGACTTAAATTCCATAACAGACAAAATCTGGAAATAGGTATAAAAGTTAAATCTTTGTTGTGAAGCTGAGAAATACGTGACCTTTAATGTGCCAGAATTTTAGTCCCTTCACTACATATTAACATAGTAATTGAAACAAAATTTGACAATTTAACAATTTATTTTTCACTCGAACAGATAGTAGCTCACGTCATCCCTAAGATATAACTTGGATAATTTTGACGAAAATCCAACCTAAACTTGTCTTGTAACCGACAAATCAGAAAGAGAACTTAGAAGCGAACTAACAAGAGAAGTAGCAAGATGTTTGAGAATAATGCCGCTCAATTAGCGTCATTGCGACGAAAACGTTAACCCCATAAATCGAGAGCTAGAAAAAAAAGAGTCAGGGTTTGACCCATTCATGCCTAAAGTTAGATTTTCGCATAATTTGAAACGCAGGGTAAATGAAAGTATTACCATTATTATTATTTGGAATCCCACACCAGTTGCCTGGTGGTAACCGCTGGAGTTTGAGTGACAGCAAGTCTCCTCAAGTCTCCAGCCCTCCTCTCCTAGTACTCATAGGTCGCAGTAATTCTGCGATTTACAGTTTCACACTGGTTGCCCAGGTCTTCAGCTAACGTCTCCTCTCTCTTTCACCTATCATGTCAGGGCTAAAATTCGTTGCAGTCCTTATACCTCTAGCACCTTCCTCAGTATCCGTGTAGTTCCCAGTAGTGCTGTGGTCTGTACGGTCTCAATCCTTCCCCTAATCCTGATCTCCTCCAGTCTCACCCTCATGCGTTTTTGGGACAGTTCGTAGTGCGCCCACTATGACCGGTACTACCCTGGTTTTCATGTTCCACATCTTCCTCAACTCTCTTGCTAGGTTCTGGTGGTATTATTATTATTATTATTATTATTATTATTATTATTATTATTATTATTATTATTATTATTATTATTATTATTATTATTATTAAAAAATTAGTAATGCAAATTTATTTGTAAAAAAGAACGGAATCAATTCGGCCAAAAATTTAGATTGCAAATTGGACCTCCCCTTCTAAAAACCCTTTTAGGAATGGATCAGAAATGTTTTTTTCTCGACATAATAAGGAGTGAACGTTCAAATTTTCTGCACTGTAGCTCCATTGTTACGACCTGCATGCGCAATACATGCATACATACATACTTTCATACATAGCCAGCCAGCCAGCCAGCCAGCCAGACAGACCAACTCAAAAAACTGTAGAAATCTATACGGGTACATATTCAGGTTGTTTCCCCCTGTTTCATGTTCTCTGTGTATTTTCTTCCAACTTTTTTGATGAAGCTGCCAACCTTCATAAATTCCGTTCATGATCTTATGTACTTCTATCGTGTCTCCTCTTACTAATCTATAGTTGGTAGCTTCAGTTAACAGGGCTTCTCTTCATGAGTTAGATTTGCCATTCCAGACACTTGCCTCGTTGCTATCCTTTGAACTCTTTCTATCAGCTCAATGTGTTTTGTTTTCTATGGAGCCCAAACTGAACTTACATACTCTAGGTGGGCTCGAACTAAGGATCCGTATAGGGTTAGAATTGTTTCTTTATCCACGTACTGAAATATTCCTCCCATCAATTAACAATCTTCTTTTTTTATTTTACTTTTTCACGAATATGGTTGTCAAATCTGAGTTCATTGTCTATAATCACTCCAGTATCCTTTGCTTCCTTCACTACTTTTAATTCCTTCTCCCAAAACGAGTGGTTATAGTCAGAGCCTTGGTCATGTCGTCAAATATACATATGTTCACATTTATCAATGAAATTTCAAAAGCCACGTTTTACTCCACATTTATCTAGATATATCTCTGGTGTCTCCACATTTTCCCTGGTTTTGATCAAGTTGAATATTTTAGCGTCATCTGCTTATAAATACGCGGTAGATTCCACTACATCCTTTTGGTCATAGCTGAATATAACAAATAACAGAGGTCCAATCACTGATCTTTGTGGAACTTCTGATGTTACTTCGTGCTACTTTGATAATTGATGTTGTATATATAATAACTAGATTCGTAAAAATATAACTTCTTTCTTCTGAAGTCAACTCCATCTTGGACGAGAGCTTGACAAAAGAAACGCCACGAAGATGTGTTCAAAGCTTACAAATTATCATATAAATAATTTGCATAACTACTAGATAGTTACACAAAAGATGGATTTAAATTCCAATTATAGATTATGTCAAGTTCCCTTTTATAATTCAATTAAGAGGAGTGCCTCATATTGGAGCAATAGATAGCAAAGCCATCTCCGAGACTTTACTATTGTAGTGAGTTCGATGCTCGCTGGCTGTGACCCACATGTGTGACCATGTGCTGCACTAAGCTAAACGTTGTAGATATCAATAATTCAGTAGAAATTCATTAACAGTTTCAAGTCATTTGATCATAGCAATTTATCATGAAGAACTAAAGAAGAAAAGAAAGACAAAAGAGAACAGGTTTCATTAGTCACTCAATAGAAATCGTCACGTGACCAACCACTTTTGGCAGCATGTCGTGTTGGGGTGTGTGTGATTATTTTTGTGATGGAAAGAGGGGTGATCAATGAATGACAAATCGCCCCCCCCCCAAAAAAAACTATTTGAAGGGGGGACAAAAACCTTGAAAACCAGACAATAAAGATTTTTTTTCAATTTTCAATCATCTAGCTTCATTGGTGCAGCCTGCACACGTGATACATACATACACACATACATATATAGCCAGCCATTGATACTCAAAATCTGGTGAGAACTATGTTGATTGCTTTTGTGACAGTTTTGCTCGACAGTTTCTAACAAAAAATGGAGGCAATGAGAACACTGAAAAAAAAAGAGGGAATAAAAAATATTGAATGATTAAGATGAAAGAGATCTCGCCATCATGGTCAATAATTGAACTGCGATAGCGTGAAAATTTGAAATCATATTTTTTTTAAATTCCCTCGAAGAAAAATTATGGTCAGAATAAAAAAATAACTCTATTTATGATATCACAAAAGTTTTCCACTGGAAGACATCTAAATCAGAAAAAAGAAAACGTTTAGAAACATCTAGATTCTGGTGAATCTAGATGTTATTGATAAACCCATCAAAATAAGGCTCCCAAAAGGTCAAAAAAAAGCCTTTTCCCTACAAATACAAAAATTGAAGAAAACATATTTAAAAGGGGTCGAGGGGAGTATTGATGCCAAATTTCAAGATAGAAGGGGGAAGACTAGGAGCGCTGGAACAAACATAGAAACTAAAAAAAAAAAAATATGCAGATATAAAAAAGATTAAAAATCAAAAAGGATAGAGCCCTTTGGTGGCTGCCGTCGTTCAATACTTGAGCAAAGCAAAAGAAGAGTTTAAGAAAGAGTAAAAGAGGAGAAGAAGGTCTTATCGGGAAGAATGAGGAGAAAGTGCCAAGAAAAGAACCACTAAGTGTTGCCAATAAAATAGAACGTAAAAGGAGATGGGATTGAAATAAATCAGAAGGAAATATTCAATTGATTCAGAACGCAAGATTCAATTTTTAACTGAATAATCAATTGTTTTGTCGCTTTCCAGAAAAGAATGAACAACCTCGCCACTAAAAGTGGCGAAGGGTTATATCCTTTTTTTATATATGTGTTTGTTTATGAGTTTGTTTGCATGTTACAGCACTCCTGGTCACACTGTTTTGCCTACAGACTTGAAAACAGCACGCCACTAGACAGGCTCTAAAAATATTCTTTTTTTTATTTTGGTAAAAGGCTTGTTTGACCTTTTGAGGGCAATCTGATGGGTTTATTATTAATATCATGATTATCTAGAATCTTCATGTTTCTAGATGTCTTTTAACCTCTATCTTGTGATGTCAAAGAGAGAATCTATTTTGGCCATATACTTCAATAGAATTCTTTTTTACGTGACTTGAAATTTTGACGCAACGGTCGTTCAATTATTGACTGTGATGCCGAATTCTTGATCATTTTTAAAAACTGTGAACCAAAACTGTCACTGAAACTGTCAACATAAGTTTCTTCAATTTTAAAGACAGTTTGGCTGGATATGTGTGTATGTATGTATGTATGTATCGCACGTATAAACTGCACAGATGGAGCTAGAAGGCTGAAAATTTCAACATTTACTTCTTATTATGTCTAGAAAAAAACTTTTTTGTTTTTAGATCACCCTCCGAATAAGTTTTTAATTTGAGATTCAATTTATAATGTAATTTCATACTTAATTGGTGCCTTACTTTTTATACGACAGCATTCACGCTTGTTATCTTTTAAGATTTGATCGTTTTTTTTTTTAGACCAAAAAATGGCAAGGGAAGTAACTTATTCTTTTCCAAATTTTAAATCAATCACCCCTGACACGGCTTGCTGCCAAGAACCTTTAGTTTTGTGACGGTTTCTATTGAGAGACTAATTCTTTTTATTTGTATTGTATTGTTTTGTTTTTTTAGCTTGTTTGGGTTTTTTCCCTAACAAATCAGCAAAAACATCTTTTTTTAATGAAGGGAAATGTGAAAAAGTATAGAAGTCACGTGAGAGCAAGGAGAAAATCCAGAAAATTCGACCGAGAGATCAAACGGAAAGGAACCAATCTCTGTTCAAATACTGCGACGTTGTATTTGACAGTATTTGTCTACATTTGTCTCAGTAATAAAACTATTTGTTTCCAATTGAATTTCCAAGCTGACCTGCATTGAAACGTCCAAAACAAAAATGATAATTGTACAAGGAATAAAACGAAAGATATCATCTAAAATGCAATATCATGAAAAAGGTATTTATATTTATAATTATAAATACTGTACATTCTGTTTTCTATCACCCTCTACCTTCCTCTCTTTCTTTTTTTTTTTCTTGTACTCTCTATTTTTTTATCTCGAAAATTGATCCAAAAAAAAGTAATTATATGACGTAATGTAGAAAAAGAAAAAAGAAAAAAAATGTATATATATTCATTCTTTGCCCACTCTCTATATCGTATCTTTCTATCTTTACCAATGCTCTGAAACGATAAAAAAAATCGCGTTAAAAATAAAGAGAAACATGGCACCAGAAAAGAGGGTGAGAAGACTGATTGGAAAAGAGAGATAATCAATTAAAAATAACTTCTTGTCAACAAAATCCCAATTTAATCTCAGCATTTATTCAAATATCCTAATTAGTTTATCGAAAAATTAACCTATTAGAGCAGAAGTTCCCAACCGAGGGGGGATTCCCCCAAACGGGGCAATTCGGTAGTCCACAGTGGGTGGAATACGGCTATTAAGAAATCATAAAAGTCGCTGTGAATGCTTTTGGCAGATGTGTTGTGGGGATGTCTGATTCAAGATGAAGTAGAACTAAGCAACCAAAGGTCTGAATTTTCCTCACCAATGTTGTTTATCACAATTGTTTTAAATTCAGTTCTACTATTAGTTCTTGTGGCTATATTTAATTGGTTTTTATCAACTCCAATAAAGAATTCTAATTTTCGTAAACGATTGGGAACGATGGAAGGAGGACTAATAATCTTATTGACAAAAATGGGTAATGGCTTTGTAAAGGTTGGGAACCGCTCTATTGGGGTGAAAACGTTCATACTTGAAAGAACTGCAGATGATAAATAGTTTCAGAAGATTGAGCAGCGGAAGTTCTTCGATTTTGCAAAGGATTTTCAGGATTGTATCAGGAGAGAATGAGTCAAAAGTCGATAATTTAGAAAGAAAAAAAGAGACCTCTGAAAAAACGGTTTTAAATATTCCTGAGATACAATTCCATTGATTATTTTTTTGAAACTGTGCGTCCAAAAAACTGCACTGAATCCAGTTGATATTTGAAGTGTATCCGGAAAGTATCCAGCTATCCAATATTAATGGAGAAAATAGCCCACCTAGGACAATGTCGCCTTAATTTTCTTCAAAGTACTCTCCTTGGGACCTCATACACTTATCTCGGCGTCCTTTCAACTTTCCTGTAAAATGTTCTTTCGGGATCGCCATCAGCTGCCTCGTCCAAGGTCTGAAATCTTCCTTTTTCGTAGCCAAAGTTGCAAGGATGGGGACTAATAGACCTTGGTGATACGATGTTTGTCAAAAGAAACTTACACGGGACATGGCGATTGGGTATGCTCGGTTATTGTGAATTCCCAGGCCACATAACACACAAGCTCACTCAATGGTGTCTCACTGCCGACAAAGTGACCAGACAGGAGGAGTTTCTGTCCACTCATACGCACTAAGATCCCTCTGATTGGTTGCCAAGTTATACCAAGATTGCGCAACTGGTTCTCAGATATTCAAAATGCCTAGATACACTCTGGACAGACCTAGTACTGAGATAGAAAGAATAAATAGATTTAAGACAAAGAGAAAAGTCAGGCAAGCCTGGCTGCTGCACGGTCAAACTCCACTCTTCTTCTATTCAATATTGTAACATATATATATATATATATATATATATATATATATATATATATATATATATATATAATGAGTAGATTTGTTAGTATGGCTCAGTTGGTAAGAGAGCCGCCTTGCAAACACTTGGCTATGATTCCAAATCACGGTTGGGTAATGTTAAATTTATATATGATGGTATATTTTAATATGACAGTGGGGACAAAAAATGAAGAGTTTACTCCCCTAAATTAGCTGTTCTTATTAAGGGCAAAGTCACTTCAATTCGGACAGGAGCTCGATGAAAATATCTCTCGGTAGTGTCAAATCGTCTTTGATATGATGTCAATTTCTCAAAGAAAGACGACGGTCTCACACTCACACTCGCTATTGAATGAGGGACACACATGCCAAAAAAGATGCAAACATGTACAGATATAGACGCGCGTCTGCACCATATTACATGGGCATACACTTACACACGAAAAGACTTGTGCATGCATGCATATTTCAAAGGCACAAAACGTGTATGTACAAATATTCACGCCCACTCAAATATGCACGTTCAGAAATGTGTAAAATGACATTACAGAAACTTATACATGGAGGGGCGTTTGACGACACTCAAGTGCAGAGATGACAAAAATTTGACGGAAAATTGTTGCCCAGATTGCTTAGATGAAAGCATGATCTGGAGTTTCCTGTGTTGAGCCTACTTCCCGGTAATTTTAGAATGGTCTTGTCAATAGCACGGCAAGATAAGTTAGCATGACACTGCACAAATCCCGTTCACTATCAATCGATTTTATGTATGTGTTCCCAAAGAGGAATGAGATCGAATACTCAAAAATTGGCTAGATGTAGCCAGTCGTATGTAACGTGTATAAAAAAAATCTTTTTAACCATATAAATATAAATCTATTGAGTAATGTGAGTGCGTTTGTGCATATACATGCATATATACTTATTATGTGTATGAAATTATATACAAGTCAATAAATGCGTTCCTGCTAGCATGTTAATAGAGATATACACCAACACATGAACTTACACTTACTCATGAACAAATATATATAACGCACTCATATTGCCCTGAAAGAGACGTTCCCACGCAGGGTTTTCTTACACTAACAGCAATACGAATGCAAACGCGTAAACATTTAGTCATACGAACACACGCACCGGAGTTTACACAGATACACACCCATATCAGCGTTACACACTTCCTCGCACGCACACTATCAAAGAGAAGGGTGAGACGGCAGAGTCGAGCCTGCCACTGACAAGCGTGCTGCTGCCTCGAAGTGGAGGACAAAAACTGACGATTCATTTTTAAAATAAGAAGATTGAAGGAAGCGATCAGTCACTGCTGACATCGGATATTTTCTCTCCCCAAAATGGATGCAGTGAAACCGAACGCGGATACTTTTCACAGGTATGTGTACGTACACTTAACCGACCTTCATTCTGTCCCTTCCGCTTACACACACGCGTCAATTCATCTACTTACACCGATATAAATGCCGACATATTAACATGCTTTTTTTGCAGGTTGATGAAAATAGACACACCGCGTGTGAGAAAGCCGATAGGTGCAATGTCCGATCCTAGGAAAATAAAATTACAATTTCCAATAAGTCTTCTATTAGTATCATCTGTAAGACTTATTCACTTCAACATATTTTGTGTTTTTATTCTTGACTATTACCGTAATTACAAGCACCGTGAATGTCCCGATTGTAATTAGTAAAGGTCTGATTGCATGACCAGTGGCACTGGCTTGGGCAATACTTATACGAAACAAAAAACTAATTGACGATTCAGAACATCTAATTTTCCTTGTATAAATGTATACACTAATTTTTTACAAACGTGTACAGAGGGTGTTTGGAGAAGCCTGTAGCAATCACTATTTAAAACGAAAAACAATATTATAAGAAGTATTTTGATAAAAAAAAACTCCCTAATTGTGATCATTACACACTCAAAAGCAGAGCCGAGAAACTGAATGATTTCAACCAGTGGTTTCGAAACTATGATCCGCGGACCCCTGAGGTCCGTCAGATAATGATCAGGGGTCCACAATCGAAGATCTAAATTAATACCATCATTTTTAGATTCGGGTAACTGACCCCTTTGTGAACAAACTTTCTCCATGTTTTTGTTAATAAAAAGAAACAATGAAACAGATTGAATGTTGAACATGATATGAGAATTAACTTTTTGAATATTAAACTAGATATTGTTAATCTTGTGGCACAGTAACTCCATCAATCATTGCACAGCTATCAAAAAAAGAAACATAACTATAATACACAGACCTGGATCATTTTTTAGAATCCATTAAATGTAATCTATTTATGATAAACAAGATTTTAAAGTTCGATCGTTGCTTAATATTGTACGTATTTAATTAATGAGTACCCAACCGATAAATGCTAAAAATAAGTCTCCACTAAAATATTTCCTCTATTCAAGGAGTCCGCAAGTATTCAAAGTTTCGAAACCAATTTGATTCCAACTACAGTCAAATAAATTCATCAAGCCAGATTTTCAACTCTGCAACAGTTGATAAGTGTAATCGTTATATTTCAATTGTGATAGGTGTAATAAATATCTTAACGCGTTTAGAGAAAAAAAACAGTAGATACGCCCCGAATAGATAAGAGCCGAGAAGCGAGAATAAATGTTAAGTAATTTATACCAGTATAACTTAGTAAAATATGCCTCCTCGTGCAAGTGCAATAATACCCAGAGCTACGACCAAACGATACACATACATGTGTGCATTTCAAAAAGCGCGTACATACACACAAATACACATACGCACACACTCATACACAGACATAAATGCACCGGTGTCAATGGTTTGTGTTCGAGCTCAGGTAAAAGCAATGATTTTAAATGCTGATTTTCAGGTAGGCACGAAAGCAAACGCTTCTTACAAGGAAGATTTCCAAGCTCCCTTTATCCCTTTCTGACCAACTCTCGAAACAGGGCTATAGTAAAACAGTTGATAAACTCCACAACAAAGAATAGAATTATAAATACAAAAGAAAAATATTTCTAAATCACAAGAAACAAGAACCTAAAAGCTTAAATAAACCGTTATAAGATAACAGGTGGAAATAGATCAGATTGTAAGTGGTTGCGGTAAACACGGTCTTAGGAACCAGGGCTGGCCTTAAGAGCTGCATGGCCCAATAGGAAACATTCTCTGCTGGGCCCCTTTTTAACATTCAAGATTTGTAGAATCTCAGAAATATAAATAAACTTTATATCTCTTTGGTACAATGAAGAGCCATCAGAATGTGCACCTGAAAATTTCACTGAAACAATTTTCACGCTCTTCTGTTACTGATTTACATTATTTAATTCAAGTACAATAAAATAAATTCAAAATCTAAACAGTATAAATGAATACTCATAAATCTCTGAGAATTCAGAAGAAAATCAATTGTTGCTCATCTCTGTAAATCATCTTGTTCATATGCAATGCAGTGTATTTGTCAAGTCTAGAATATACCCAAGTGCATGGCCCCCTTTGGCGTGGGGCCCAATTGAGAGCAATTTGTCCACTCGGCTTGAATCCGGCCCTAAAAAGTTGTTGTTCTTCAGCGTTACAGTAGGAAAGATTCACATGACTATATACATATATATATATATGTGTGTGTGTGTGTATGTGTATATGTGTGTGTGTGTTTATATATATATGTGTGTGTGTGTATATATATGTGTGTGTGTGTATATATATATATATATATATATATATATATATATAAATATGTGTGTGTATATATATATATATATAGTTTAAACTAAACTAAGCCATCGGAGGTATGGGCGGTGAGAGGTACAGGAAACTGGGTGTAGAAGAGAAAGGAAGAGGGTATGCGCTGTCTCCATTATGGTTCGCTACAAAGCAAAGGTGAATATTATGTTTGCTTTTTGCCTATTTTCGAAAAAGCTAAAAGTAGCGTAAGGCGAACTTCTGAAGGGAGGGGACGACCTGTACTCGAATTCTATTAGATGATTCCTTTTAAGAAGATAAACTAAAAAAAATCGTTTCAGTGGAGGAGTCCATGGTTTGTTAGCTTTGATTACGGACAGAGAACCGGAAAAAATCACTTTGTTCGTTGTGTAAATAGACAGAGATATAGATATTTGGGGAATTGTGTCCTTCCCTCCACACACACACACACACACACATATATATATATATATATATATATATATATATATATATATATATATATATATATATACTCACACAGCACACAGCACTGAAGATGTGAAGAATCCCGAAACATGTCTGGACAATTTACATCTAAGGATTGATAAACCTCACCTCTAAACACTACTCCCGAGCTCACTCTTTACAGTACACACACACGCACGCACACACACACACACACACACACATATATATATATATATATATATATATATATATATATATATATACTGATAATAATGTGACGAAGTCATGTGTTTATAATAGAAATGCTCGAAATTTCACATAAAATAGAGCTAGTATAATTTATAATTATCGATTCCTCACTCCATAAGTATATAGATATAGATATATATAGAAAGATATAAATAGCGTTATATTATATTGAAACTCTTACTTGAAATCATCTCCCGTTAATACACGGTGAATGTATGATTTGGCCTACACAACTTAGAGTAAACAATTGGGGAAAATAAGGCTGCTGCAGGAATCGAACCTGCGATATGGTAGTTGCTTCAATGTAGTATTGCTCTTATAATTGAACTAAACAACTGCCGGTAGTTTAATGGCCCAAATAACTGTTTCAGCTCGAAATTCTCATCTTATTTATTCACGGTCTATATTTGCTCGATTTGTTTCAATATAATATAACACATTTTGTAATCATTCCGTCGAATCATATATTCATTTCTTAATAACATTTGTATATCATTAGAAGGGAATTCCCAAAACTGTAGGCATACTTTTCGCTTGAAAAAGAAACAATAGTCTGAATTGATAGAGCGCTTTTACATGAGCAAGTAAACATCGTTTATTAACTTGTGAATATTGCAAACCCTCACAATAACGAACCTCAGTTTATCGAATTTTGGCTTTAACGAACACATGGACTATAACAAACTTCCTTCTTATTTATGAAACGAACTTTGATAAATAAGGCGAACCATGGGCAGTTATGAACTTGGCATTGTCTTGTGTGGTTCAACCTTTTGTAGTTTTTAGATCAAGTGTAGTATCTGTTCTTCGCACGTCAACCACACATAAACTTTCCATTTGCAAATTTAAACGCCATTATTGTTCATGAATCTTAATGTAATTTGAATATTTTTTCAATTGACAGAAACAAAAGTTGTTATGTCTCTTATTTATTGTCGTCACTGAAAACTATGTGAACATTCCAGTTTTAAATTTTAAAGTTTACTCAACTCGTATTTTACAATGTGAAAAAGTCAAATACGTAATTTGATTTCACTAAATCTTTTCAACTTATTATATCTTTATCTATATTATATCTTTTTTTAAATTGCTATTAGATTCTGCATAGAATAAGGAGCAATCGAACTGCCATTGGATTTACCGAACTTTGTTCGTTCAATGCGGCAAAATACCAAACTTACTTCTTATTTACTGAATGAAAGACAACCATCGGATATAACAGACTTTCAGCTTCAACTTCTTCTCCCAATTAGTTCGTTATAGTGAGTGTATAGTACATACAAATCATCCCTGAATCAGGCATCTATCTATGATTTTGAGAAATCTCTATGAATGTGCGTGTGTATATGCACCGAGAAAACTCAACGACTGACCATTGTACGAAGTTGATACTCGCCATATATATTAGTCAGCACAATGAAGTGTTGCTCGAAGTTGTTCTGATCAACGCTTCTCGAGATATCTAATGAAATCAAATTAAAAACTACAGATTACAGATCTTTTAATTAAAATGAAAGATTCAAATTTAGACACAAAGTAGAGAAGTAACTGAAGTAACTGAAATAACGCAAAATCGTTGATTCGTACAACGGACGGAATGAGCACCAATCAGTTAGCCTTTTGCTCCATCTGTTGACATCTCTTCTTGCCAAGTATCCAACCCATATCCATTTTTTTGCTTAATTATTTTCATCATATCCCTCACTCTAGTCTTTTCCTTGGTCCATGTTTTTCGTAGCACATGCGTACGCACACATAAACACACATGCTCACACACACGTATATATATATATATATATATATATATATAGAGAGAGAGAGAGAGAGAGAGGGAGAGAGTGATAAAATTGTGAATATCTTTCGTTCTATTCATACTCTATTTCAAAATGTTAAGCACTATCACCATAAATAAAGCAACCACCGAAACAGTATAGTAATATACAAGGGTGGATCAATAGCCTTCCATGAAGTCATAACCTGAATTTCAATCTGGCATTATAACAGTATCATGTTTGGTTAATACGGTTGATATTCACCACCGAATTAAATACATTGTCAACGAAAGAGATTATGTTAGAAAATAAATATTTTTCAGTAAAACGCTTTCCTCATCATCAGGCTTTGGACTTATTGATGTAATTACGAGCACTCTGCCACTAAGCCACCATGACCAGTCTACAACAATTAATTTTCATCTAAGCAACACACTCTTCTAATTGTTACAGTCAATGCTTAAGAGAAACGTATGGATCGAAACACTAGTATTTTAGGAAGAGTCAGCTTCCACAATGACTAATGTTTTTATAAGAGTCCACTATTTATGCTGATAAATAGGCAGGTCTGGTTAGTCACTCAGAAAGCGATACGTAACCAACGTCTTTTGGCAGCCGTGTTGTGTTGGGGATGATCAATTAAAGATTGGAAAAAGAGGTAATTAGTGAATAAGTTACTTCTCTCACCTTTTGATCACAGAAATGTCTGAATTTTCAAAAGAAGCATGAACACAAACTAAATTTAGCATAAAATTGCATTGCAAATTGAATCCATCACTAAAACCTTACTAGATGGGAGTAAAAATTGATTTTTTGCTGACATAATAAAGAGTAAATGTTTAAATTTTCAGCCCTCTAGCTCCATCAGTGCGAGCTGTACGCGTGATACACATAAGCAGTCAGTCAGCCAGACTAAGTCAAAACTGAAGAAACCTATTTTGACAATTTTGGTGACAGTTTTGGTTGGCGTTTTCATACAGTTAGATAGATTGATGTGCATTTGATTTTGACGAATCTTCACTGCTCTCTCTCTCTGTCTGTCTGTCTCTCTCTGTCTGTCTCTCTCTGTCTCTCTCTCCCTGTCTCTCTCTCTCTCTCTCTCTCTATATATATATATATATATATACATATATATATATATACATATATATATATATATATATATATATATACATACAATATATGTATATATTTACGTGTAACATGTTAATACATTTTACATATGCACACAAATCGACTTATCTCTTCATATTTAGTTACGAATATCTATACAAGAGTACCTGCTTACCAAACCACTTACGATCATGTGTAAGACAAATTACCTACCTACTGACCCAACGAACAACCTTTATTACTATTATACATTGAGGTATAAGTACTAATATGTATACATCTTTCACTGTATCCATTACATTCGAGCATATACATGTGTAGGATGATCATACATTTGAACAACCTCACACAAATGTATTTATGAACAAGGGTGAATCAATAAGTACGTAATCTGACACAGTTATTACGTAAATTTTGATCTGAAATTTTCAATGCACAATGTTCCATGCGTTTGCATTGACAAGGAAGGAGATTACGTTGAAAGATTTATGTTTGTTGCTTGGAATAAATAAATCATGTTTCGCCGGTGCTGGGGTTTCAGTATGAAGTAAGTTTCCACAGCATGGATTTTCTATCCCCATCCCAAGCCTCCTGCCTAGTCCTGGGCTTGGGACCATCAATATGACCCAAAAGGTACATCCTGACAGAGTTGTATATGTATATGAGGCTATGTAAATACTACAAGTTTGTACAAGTCGATGTTGGGTATTGATATGTAAATATGCTCTATAAACCAATTCTGTAACCGATATTACAAGTACGGCTAATATCTACCTAAAGATGAGCAGTCACATCTACAATGCTTATGAATACATTGGCACACATACATCTGAAGTTTGTACGTGGTGTGTGTGTGTTTGTAAACCTACACGTGTGAGTAGATGCGTTAGTGTCTGGTTGTATTTCCGCCATTTGCTTTAATTTCAAGATAGGTAGCCGTGTGAGCATATACTGACTTATGCATGCTGACAGGAATCGACTAACATATATATATATATATATATATATATATATATATATATATATATATTCACATGCACACTTACTGACACACACTTTCACATACTAAAATACGTACATGTATGTATTTAGAAAGCTTTACAGCTTTAAATACCAGGTGTATAAAATGAAATTTTTAAAAACTTTCTCCCCCAAATTCGTGTCACTTCAGAGAATTGTTTCCCAATGTCTGTTGCTGTGATTTATGTAATCTTTTCACCGGTTTTCATGTTTTAAACAGAATTCGATATCATGATACTAAGATTTGAATATTTAGCTTTATTATATTTTAGGTCTGTGTCATAATACATCTAGTTTATTATTTTACATAGGGTATAATCAGAATGTATTGAATATGGATATTATTTTATACTACACATCATCTATTTTTTCTTAATACGGGGCTCACTTACGTAGGTTATCTAAAAACATATTTGACAATGAGGAATCAATAAGTATAACAACGTTTTCCGTGTCAATTCTATTGAGTGTTCACCCAAGTGAATATCAAATACGTTATGTCGGTATATATATATATATATATATATATATATATATATATATATATATATATGCGTATAAACAAACTCATATACGAATAAGTGTACGCACGAAAATTAAATTAGTTTGAGCATATACGGAGTCCTTCCCAAAAGTTCGGGGAATGCGGAAAACGGGACCCTATTGAATGTAGTACGGATTCTAGCGCTACATTTTTGAGGAGCATCCTTTGAAAGTCAGCATGCCAACATCAGACAAAGACAACTTCGAAGGTGACGTTGAAAATTAGGTATTAGAGTAATTACCATTGGTCGGTGTCATTATGTGTCTTGTAATAAGTATGCATACTTATTTATTCTCAAAAGGTTTATGTGTACCTGTCTGTGACGTGTATGTGTGTGTGTGTGTGCATCTGTGTCTTAATTTGTCCACAACATTTCGGCTGTATACTCTCCAGCCTTCGTCAGGTGTTGCCGGTAATAAAATGTGGAATCACTACTCATGCTCTATTGGACTTAACCGTTTTTGTATTGTGCTTTCGATGTACTTCCCTTGCACTAGTTAATCTGTTTGCTTTTTCTGAGAAGTCCCTTATGACCAGAGATTCCAAGATGTTATTGATATCGATGCTTGTTCGACTAATTGGTTATACTGAAGAGAGTGTGCAACTTCCTTCAGGCGTCGTATTCGCTAACTACCAACGCTTGCATCTCTCTAAAGTCAAACCATTCCGTGTAGCTGTGGTAGATATTATACAAGCGAAACATGCCGGCTTGTAAAAAATAAATTTGAAGGGAGGGATATGGGCAAAGGCCCGTATGAAATGAATTTTAAATGATTGATAAGTTGTAAGACATCCGACGAAGACCGGGAGAAAACAGCCGAAACGTCGTGGATGAATGAACGCATAGACGAGGAAAAGAGTCTGATTATGTCATACATGATGAGTTTCTATCTTTTTGTCAATATGAGTCCACTACTTGTGATTAAATACATGACTATGATTGAATATGAATGAATATACGCGCGATTACATCTATCAACTTAATAGTAAATGGCTATAGCTGTATTTGAGAGAGTACTATGGTTGTGTGATTGTACACGCATGAGTGAAAGAGGGAGAGTGTTGTTTCATGAAGTTGTGTACATCTAAAGAAAAAACAATGTGTTTACCAACGACACGATTATCAAATCCAACCGCCGCCCAAACAGTAAAATTGTATCAGGTCCATTTCAGCTACTCCGTTTACATGAAACACGAGTCTCGATCTCTTGTCACAAGTAATTAAACTTGTTTACAAGTGATACCAAAATAATGATGACAGAATGTCAGACGCTGATTAAAATGATTTGGAGAGGTCAGTCCTTTGACACCATCACTACCACCACCACCACAACCATCATCATTTGTGGCAAGGGCTAAACAAACCAGCAGACATTTTCAAATCTCCGTATTTTATACCCTTACTCCGCTTATTTTAAACTAGAGAAATGAATCACATATTTGTTCAATCTTCAAACCTCAAGAACCATTTACTCTGACAACGAGGCAAGAGCAGTATAGTGTATCCATTTGTCTGTCGACACGATATCTCCAAAGTTTCGGAATGAATTACAATAGGTTTCGGAAGAAGTGAATAAACCTCAGGGCCATCCAATTTATTTACCCTTCGTTATAGTTATATGACCGCACCTCATAATATCTTTAAAATCGAATTATAATGTAATTTTAAGAATATTTGACAATAAACTACCGAAGGAGTGGATTAATTACTTACCCCGGCAATGGCGTTGGAAGAATTATGCGCTCTCTGAGTGCTTTCCAATTTTTATGCTTAATGTTATCAAGAGTAATAAGCCGTAATAAGAAGTGATTTCTGAGTAATCAGAAGTGAATTTCAAAGAGTTTGTCCTGGTCTAGAAACGCTTATTGACGATTCAACAGTCGGGATTGTCTAAACGGCCGTAACATGTACGTCAAAGGCATAAATCAATAAAAACCATACATTAGGCGGACCTACGTTCGTAGAATTTGTAAAGAATTGGAGAGTTTAAAGTTTTTAGAATTTTAGAATTTTAAGAGAAAATTACTATTAACCTCTAAGATCCCTGAAAGAATATGAAAAAAGAAATTATTCCCATTTTCATAATTTATTGATTTCTGTATATCACAAGTAAAGTTGATTTGACAGTATTGATCATATCATCTTTTACAGTGTAGCATTGAAATGTCATCTATATCTTCCTCATTTGAACCCTATACATGACCAGAAATTGTGTGTATACCATTCCGTGTAGCTTTGGTAGATATTATAAAGGCCTGTGAAAATAAATGCTTTATTCTATAACTATCTAAAAAGAATTTTTATAAACGGAAAATGTAGACCAGCAAGTTTGCAGTTTCCTTTTATCGCTTTCCACTGTCTTTACAGTCACTCCCTTACTGCTCCATTTACCTTGTACTAACAACCTGAATGTTTCTGGAGACAGGAGGGGGATTGGTGATTAAGAATCGAATTTTGCACACATCCGTGTATCGTGCATTAAAACAGTAACAAAATTTCAGAAATTGATGTAAACATTACTGATAGACAGATAGTGGTTTTATATAATAGATTGTTAGAAAACTGTTCACCGAAATTGTCACAAAACTGTCATCATAAGTTTCTTAATTTTCCAAGTTGGTCTGACGAGTTGGCAATGTATGTATGTATCAATCGTACAGGCCGCACCAACGGAGTTGAAAGGCTGGAAATTTAAACATGTATTCCTTATTATGTCTCTAAAAATCTCTTTTTCGTTTTTTTTTTTCTGGAAATTCACCCTTAAATAAGTTTGCATTAGGACGAAGGTTCATTCTGCCATTTCATCATCATCATTATCATAATCATCAGTCTTTTAACGTCTGTCGTTGGACATGGACCTTCCCCAGGATTCGCCACACTTCTCTATCGTGGGCGTCACGGAGCCAGTACTTTCTGAATTTGTCAAGCTCGTCTCTCCATCTAATTTTCTTCCGGTCTCGGTTATGCATGTGATCTCTGAGGATCCATGTCATGAGTTGCGATGTCCATCGGTTGTCCGCCATTCTTGCAACATGGCCAACCCACTGTTATTGAGATTTTTAATATGTAATTTACGCTAAATTGGTCGCATAGTTTGTACCTGGCAGCATTCAGGCCTGCTTCTTTTTTTTGTTTTTTTCGTTTTTTGAAAATTTTGACCTTTTTAGCGATCACTGCCCAACAAAAGGCAACAGAAGTAACTTTTCATTGATCGCCTATTTTCCATTTTTTATTGATCACCCCGAACACAGCATGCTGCCACAAAACATTCGTCACATGACGGTTTCTATGGAGTGACCCACCTGACTATTTGTTCATATTATCATTTTTACAAAAAGAGAATCAGAATTGACATGTCCAATTGAATTGAAGAGGAAATTATGCCTTTCAGGTCTCGAAAAATAAAGGAATTAGAATTACAGGTTTGTTTAGGTACTCAATAGAAACTGTCACGTGACCAACGTCTTTTGGCAGCATGGTAAGTTGGGATGAGCAATGAAAAAATAGAAAACAGGTTAATCAATGAATAAGTTAATTCTCTCACTTTTTCTGGGACTGTGATCACTAAAATATCCTGAATTTCCAAAAAAAAAAACAATCGAGAATGTTGCCAGACCCAAATTAAGGGACCAATTCAACATGAACTTAGATTGCAAATTGAATCCCCACGCACAAAAAAAAATTATATATATTTAGGTGGGTATTTAAAAAAAATCTCTAGACATGATAAGGAGTAAATGTTCAATTTCTAGCCCTCTAGCTCTATCGGAGCGGCCTGTACGCTTCATAGATACATACATAGCCAGCTGACCAGACAGCCAGACAAACTTAGAAACCGAAGTTTCTTATAGTATTTGCACGCACCCATATCAGGGAACATTAATTTATAACACAGACTGAATAAAATGCAATGATTTTTATCATTTAAAAAAAATCTATTTTAAAACTGTTTTCTTTCCAAAAGTTCTATTCATGTTGTTGTGCTGCTCCCCACAAAGAATAAATTATGAATGACACCTCATCGAATTTTATTTTAAACAACAATATATAAACGGACACCCTGCTAATTGACCAAATATTGTTGATTGGTCAGTTAATCTCCTTTAATTATTGATCGATCCAGAATCAAATACGCATTTCTATTTGAGTAATCGAAGAGAAATAATAGCCTTTCTGTGTCCATTCAACAATCTGCAATCGATTATTCATTACTGATCTGCAAATCATGGAAGTAATGAACGGTGGAATAAGTTTCACGGATGAGTTTGGTTTGCCTTCAAGCTGAAATAGTTGAGTATTTCCTTTCGGTGCCAGAGATGTCTGGGTTCAGGGAGAAGCCAGGATCTCAGAGGCTGATTTTCTAGACAGATAAGACACCAACCTTGAAAATTGGTATGATTTTGAGATAACTAGACTGATGAAAAATGGAAGTTTCCGTGGTAACTAAGCAATCGAAATGGTATTATGAACCTCTTGTCTATCTATCTGATGATTTACTTCTGACAGATATGGTTGAAGTAGGACATAAATATTCAATAAGCTTCGCTTACTCTTGTTCGAGACCACAAGTACAAGGTGACCATAAGCTTGAAACCACTACACAGTAGGGTGCTTACATCGTAATTTCCAAAATGGGGGATACACCAGACGTGTAATTCCCAGCCAGGGCTGCGGGGGCATAGGGACCACTAAAGTATTACCGAGGTCTGTGAGCTTGTTGAAAGGACAAATGCTTCAAAAAGCAGCAAAAAACTTACTTAGCAACGGCAACAACATATACAAAATAAATCAATGATTGTTTTCAGTCCCCACTTCTTCTAAGAAAGAAAAAAGTATGTCTGAAGTTTTTAGTCTGGCCATTAATAGGAAGACAAATCAAGATACAGCTGAAGGTGGCACTGAACGGATGTCACAGTCCGGCCATTTTATTACACAGTTATCATGGTCTGTGAGACAAGTTCACTGACCATTACCTTAGTTGGACATAATTCTGCGTGAAATCGTAATATTTTGATGAGTCGTTAACCTAGATTTACCAGAACGATTACTGCCATCAAAAAGTGAACAGGGTCAGCCATCTGCCAAGCTGACCGTTGATCCCTATTTAACACCCGTACATACAAAGCGAGAGAGAGAGAGAGAGAGAGATATTAAATATCAGTAAATGGACAATTCATATCCGACAAAATGAGAATAGTATAGAGACATTTATTAGTAACTTATTGCTTGGCACCGATTTAATCGGTAGCAAATCGAGCGGTCTCAGATCGCGTAAATGAATAAAGGAATGTGTATCATGCGGGGATCGAACCCACGTACACCTTTGATACAGCCTTATATGCAGGCTCTGCTCTTATCAACTGAGCTAATGATATTCTCGTGGTAAGCCAAGAATGCAGAACGCACTTATATTACTCGATTTGCTATTTGCTGATCGTTGACACAATTATGTAGTTACTATGTCGACTGTATGAAATATCAGTAAATGGACAATTTATATCTGACAGAATTTCGCTCGATTTGCTACAGATTAAAATCGATGCCAAGCAAATATAATTACCACTTACACACACACACACACACACACACATATATATATATATATATATATATATACATATATACTATTAAGCTTGATATCTTTAAAAACTAAATATAAAAAAAGTTTTTAAAAGTTTTTTCCCAAAATTATGTATTTTCAGTCACAGAATTCACATAGACATCAATATTATAGTATTATGTGTGAATTTCTCTTGTTGGGATCATCAGTTGTTTAGCAAATAACTGTTTCGGGGATTTGAAAACAATTATATTAACATGGCTCCTCAGCAGTGTTGATCCAATACCACACCCCTTCAGCTATGATTTTGATATATAGCTAATGTCATACTACATGCATTTCGTTGTTATATATATATATATATATATATATATATATATATATATATATATATATATATATATATATATGTTCTATAAACAACTGGCTCCGTGTGTCACTATGTCCTCCCTCAAATATTGGTGCAGCTCAACTAAATTTGGTATACATACTCAATGGACCTAGGGTGTTGTCTTGAAGCAAAACTTTGTGAGATAAAAACGGGTTTTAGGAGGGTCATCTATGTACAATAATACCTCTCATGAGAAATTTAAGCCTTGTTTTCCGTTCAGTATACTTATGTTGAAATGCATACAATCAGTTTACACAGAAATACATACACATATAGATATAATGGATAAAGCATATGCATGTCAACGTATTCGCCTATCTAATTTACAACCATCCTTTTATATTCACCGTTACATCCTTACGTGTTTGCTAAGAATACATAAAATACACGAATCTTATCCCATGCAGAAGGAGCCACGTTGTTTGTACTAAACAAAACCATTTTCTGTATTCAACTAATTATGGCTTTCTTTATTCAACTACAATATACTTATCTGAAAACTTTCAATGATGAATGCATATATTATATTCTCAGGTACATAAATATTTATCCAAGTCCAAGATATAGTTACTTATGCACTTAGGATCTTTATTTAGCTACATTGATATGCGTCTGTCTAGTATGTACAATTGTTTGCACATTGATATGCCTCAGTCTAGTTTCTATAATTGTTTGCACTAGTTTGGCTGCCTATTTTAAGTAGAGAATCTTGGCCCGAGCTTCATTCGTGATGTCTTGCTTAATATTTGTTACCATTGCTTCACTTAGTGATGTCAGCCAACTAAATTTGGGGACTTTGAGGACTTGAAACGTTTCATCACCATCATCATCATCAATCTTTTTCGTCCGTCGTTGGACATAGACCTTCCCCAAGATTCACCAGACCTTTCTCTCTCATGGGTGTCGCAGGGCCAATACTTTATGAACTTGTCTAGTTCGTGTCGCCATTTTGTATTCTGCCAGCCTTGGTTTTTTACATGATCTCCGGGGATCCATGTTGTGAGTAGCAATTCCAGCGGTTGTCTGCCATTCTTGCAACATGACCAGCCTATTGCCATGTGAGTTTCCTGATGGATTCTATGATGTCTCGGTCTGTTTTGTCCTTAATATACTGTGTTGTCTTTTGATTTCTCCTTATGATGTTGAGCATGATTCTCACATGTGCATGTTGCATGGTTCTCAGTTTGTGGGCCTGTCTCTTGTTTAGCTTCCATGTTTCAGTTCCATAGATGACTCTCGGGGGATTGCATTGGTTGTATATTCTTATTTTTAGCGAAATTTTCTTATTCTTGAAAGTTGAGCTTGCTCTGCTGAAGGTTTGCCATCCTAGAGTGATTCTTCGCTTGAACTTTTCTTCTTTTGAGAATTTCATGAAGATTCGTTGTCTTAAGCAGATGTAGTGGTCTACTTTCTCTATCTTGCGTTTTCGATTTTGATCAGTGTGTTTATTTCCGACGTGCTTGTTATAGATGGCCTTAGTTCTCCTGAAGTTCATGTGAAGGCCGTCTTTTTGCTTTCTTCATTCGGTTCATCTAACATTAGTTGGAGGCCCGATGGTTCTCTGCAAAACAACGATGTTGTCTGCAAATCTGAGGTTGCTTAGGTATTCACCGTCTATTCTGTAATGTCTACATTGGATTACTTCATTCAAGGTGCTAGTTGAGGTGGGTAATTAACAGGATCATTGTGATATTTACACTTGCAACGATTTACAACGATAGCTTGTTTAGTATCATTCATCTCAAATCTATACACAGTAACATTTCCCCTCTTTGATATTCAGTGTTGCAGCATTACAAAGCATAACTTCAGAAAATTGTTTTATTGACTCAAAGTAATACCCCAAAATTGTATCTATGCTGATGTTTTATCTTGATATTTTCCCAAATGATAGAAAATCTTTTTCTTTCTAATATTGGGCAAAAGGTGTAAAGTAGGCATTATTTTATATGACACATATTTTTCAACATAATCCTCTTCTTTACCCAACGCTTCCCCATTAATCACAGATCTAACTTTATACAAAGGAGATTTGAAGTCAAAATTATGTATTTCATCCAGGTTTGCTGGCTCCTTGACAATTTCCTCTGTAGGTTTCTTCAGTTTTCAAGTTGGTCTTGCTGACTGGCTGGCTATATATGTATTTATTACGCATACATGTCTCATCAATGAGGCTAGAAAAGGCTGAAAATTTAAATATCTTTTATTTAGAAAAAAAGTTTCCACTGATTTTTTTAACTCCATCCCCGAATAGGATCTTTGTTGACGTTCAATTTACAATGTGTGTTTATGCTAAAGTGCTCCCTTGAGCACTCTCGCTTGTTTTTGTTCTGTTTTTTTTGAAAATTTTGACATTTTCAATTTCAAGTGATCACTGCCCAACAAAAGCTGAGAGATGTAACTAATTCATAGATCACTCTTTTTTTACCAATTAGTTATTGATCATCCCTTCACACGGTATGCAACCAAAAGACGTACTTTACATGACGGTTTCTATTGAGTGACTAAATAGACCGGATTTTTTTTTAATCTTTCCCAAGGTTTTCCTCTACCAGCAAAATACAAATGCCTCTACATGTGTATATTGATCACTCAAAGACAGTGTTTAAACGTTTAAATATACTTCAATATACATGTCTGTATGCTGTTACTAATATATAGACAATTAGCGTGGGGAGAGAAATAGAGAGAAAGTCTCGAGTTTAATTCCAGATAGATAGCGAAACCGATAGATAGATAGACAGAAATATCATAAATGTCTGTGAATTTCAATAGACACATTAATATTTTAGTTATTCCATAGCTGTTTCTGTTACTCATTCATTTGCAGTTTACTCTTTAACATCGACATATTCTGAAAAGTAAATTTCTAAGAAAAAAATTCGCAAAATATATTTATAATCTGTCGTCGAAACGAAATCTAAAATGGGAAAAAAATGTCTGCAAAGGAAGCAAACTCGATTAAAGATGGAAAAACATTAGATAAAAATGAGACTCGCAATCTTTTCAATTTATTTGCTTGAAAATAAGAGGAAGCAAGCCAACCGGAAACAGGGTTTACTTCCTCTATCACACTCAGAGAGTTGTCCGGATGTCTCGCGGGAAAATGTCATTGTGGCAGACGACAAACTTCGACAACGTTTAAAGTCAGTCTTCGTTTTTTGTTTCTTTTTAGTTTGTTTGTTTCGTTTTTGTTTTTTTAACATGAATAAAATCGGTTTGCTTTGGAGGATTTGTGGTTTGAGAATTGAATAAAGAGTGGCGTGTGAGTCGTAAATGAATCCATTGAGATTTTTTTTCACACAAATCAGTAACCGACGTTCCGTTGTCTATAATGTTTGGGTCATTACACTGAATAAATGGTATTATATTTTGTCATAACTTTTTTTCCACTTGGATAGGATGTGATGTTTAAACTTTTTCGACTGCGTTAAAAGCTAGTCTTCGCTTTTTTTTCCTGTATTTTTAAACCAATGAACTAAATCCGTTAGCTTTAGAAGATCTGTGGTTTGAGAATTGAATAAAAAGTAAAGTGTGTGTCGAAAATAATTCATTGAGGTTTTTCACACACAAATCAGAAACCGGCGTTTTGTGGTCAATGGTGTTTAAATCATTAAATTGAATAAATGGTGCAGTATTTTATCTTAATTTCTTCACTTCTTGATGGGACGTGGTGTTAGAACTTCATCGATTCCGAATAAAGGCGGTTTAATCTTATAAATCTAAATGACAGCTTTTCTTAAATCATCTAAGATTCTTAAATATGAACAATATGAAAATAATTTTCACCAAAAAATCTGAGAAATTTAATGAGCTGACAAAAATCGGCATAACATCCGATTTTATCAAAACATTTATTAAAGGATTTTTTTTCCGTATGATTGCTACCTCACCTTTCATTACTTTGATGATGTATTTATTTATACATTGATATTTTCATTGATTTTCTCATATTTGAAAGATAAATCCCTCGAGATGTTGATTATATCTAGGCTTTTTCAGAAAAGCGCTCGGGAACTGCTCGAACTGAGTTTAATCGATAAAAATGATGAAAAATCTTTTTCTTCTAAATATTGAGCAGGAGATGATTCTTTCCAGATCAAAAGCCAAAATTATAATTAATCGAAAAAGACAACAAAAAAAAACGCCGTTTTTTGTTTTTCAATTCCAAAAATAAGACTCCCAGTTAGAGCAATTCCGGAATGCTTTTCTAAAAAGGGTAAACATAATTAATATCTCTCGGGATTTATCTTTTAAATGTGTAAAAATCAATGATATAGCAGCAATGTATAGATAGGATACATCGTCAAAATGGTAAGAATCATGAGAAAAAAAAAATTTCTTCTGATATTTTGAAGGATTTACTTCTAATTTGTCCTAAATGAGAACCTAATTTTTATGATTTTGGAATTTCTGAAATTTCCCAATTTTTTTCAATTAATTACCCCCAACACGGCATGTTACAAAAAAGCCATTGGTCACATGACGGTTTCTATTGAGAGACTAACCAGACCTGTCGTTTATTTGTATCGCGCCGATGGAGATCATGCCTTAAGCATTTAATTACAAATCTGATGCTGACTGATTTTTCTAAGTTCCGTACACGGACAAAGGCGATCAGTAAATTATAACTTGATATAGGAATTGGCTGAATTTTGATCTGAAATATCCATTGTATAATATCCTCTCTATGTGATCTATGGAGATGCATTCAGTTAAGTGCATTAAAAAGGAAGGAGATTATGTTGATAAAATAAATATTTGTTGTCTGATACAAATGCTTTTTTTTGTTATCAGACTGCGAACCTATGTACACACACATATGTGCACTAAGCCCTAAAGGAGTTTACTTATAGATACATACAAACATACATACATCATACATCAAATAAGTCTGCAAAGTATTCATTTTCCATCAAATTTTGACTCACCTTAATTTCTGTTGCATTTTTTTTATACAACTTTCAATTTAGACATTGTTTCTATGGCAACGAATAACGAATAACGAATTTTGTTCGGAAGTAACAAGTAAACCTTCGTTGAGGATCGAACTCACACCCTCATTGTCACAGAGAGTTTACTTTAGCTTAACTGCTTTTACCAATTGGCCATGAAGACTTTGAAATAATACGTTACAATACTTCATCCAAAAATGGTAAAGGTTGACAAAATATTAATTTCTTCAACATAATCTCCTTCCTTGTCAATGTAATCAATAAAGAAATTAATAATAAATTACATAGATTTAACATCATTTTGCAAATTTTGCTTAACGTGCTTAAATTGATTGTGACCATCTGTTTATGTACTCAGTAAAAGCATGGATTGGATTTCTGATCTGTTCATTTCATTTCTTTTATCATTAACTAAATCATCTTACTTTTTTTGACCGACCTCCATGAGTTATCCAACGAAATATAAAGCAGATAATGTAACGTTCGAAGCAAGCAAGGAGTGGTTTGAACGAGTGTTGTCGAAGATGTTGCTTGCAGATTTCCTGCTGAACAACAGAAAATAATCGAAGAAAATCAATGCAATTACCGCCAAGATTTCAATGTGGACGGAACTGTGTCCAGACATTTTACTTTTCTTCTACGGACGTTTTGTCGAAAACCTTTTCGGCGAAAGTTTTTTTTTTTCATTTTATTTACGAATCTGTATATTCATTGTCAGAAAATATTTGTATTTCAAACTAAAAAAAGAATTCTCATAAACTTACTGATTTAAACCTTATGCTATCTTTTTATTTTGATATTTTGTTTCTTTCCTTATCCATTGACCATATAAAAGTTTTATTATTTCTATAAATAAAATTTCTCAAAAAAAATTCAGATGATCCTTGGGAAATGACCTGTAACATGGGAGATAACTCTCTTAAAATTGACTAAGGATTGTGTCCCATATGATCGTTGCCGTATCAACTAAATGTGGGGCTAATTGTCCAGAGTTTTAAATTATGGTCCCTTGATTTATTTTTTTCTTGGATTAAATGAATAAAATAGGCTAAAAATGTTCAAAATGAAACATTCCATCTGTTGACTGCAAATGACTGGAATTTCAGTCGTTACAGCTCAATGAAAAAGTTGACTCCCTTTTGTAGGTAATTTATTCAGTAACAGGAAATAATTTAAATTGCAATTGTTGATATATATATATATATATATATATATATATATATATATATATATATATATATATATATATATATATATATATATATATATATATTTCAAGACAGACATTTAGGCAATCATGTTTCTTCTAAAATAAAGTCTTTTTTCTGTTGTGATTGAATTGAATGAATGACTGGAAAAGAACTATGGTTTGTTTGTGAGTCTTAGGGTCAAAGTACGGGTGGCAAATTTGACACATTTTATCTATTTAGACGAAAAAAAATTTAAATTATGACCATAACTTGAAACTCAACACCATTAACCGAAGATTTGCCTAATTTAGCAACATTTGTTGAGGAAATTATTCTCCGTTGATTTTGAAAGAGTTACCTCCCATGTTAGATGCTTTTTCTTAGTGATAACCCAAATTAATTTCTCCTTTTTTTGCGACACTGGAAGAATAGTCTGAAATATCAAACAAATATTACAAATTTAAATTTTACGAATGATTAGAAATATCCAGCAGGATTTTTAAAAACGGGAGTAAAATCTATTTTAAAAACAGAACTAAAATCTAAAAGATCCGTTTTAAAACTTTATTGATGGCTTTGCTACGGAGGAAAAAGCTATAACTTTTGTCTGAAGAAACGATAAACAAATTTTCATGAACCATTATCGTTGAATTGGAATGTTTCAAAGTCAATATTCGTTTTTATCGACAATGGTTACTTTTATCTTCAATGTTTACTTGTATGGACAAGATCAATTGACATTTGTTTCCTCCGAGAATAAATGTTTCTAAAACTACTTCATCGAATTCAAAAATAGTCATTTCACAATTTTCTTTGCAAAATTATCATATTATGTACCATATAGAGTGGTTGAATATTTTGAGATTTTAAGTATTGATCATGGATCAATTGTAACTTTTACAAATTGACTGTTGTATTTAGTTAATGTGGTTGTGATATACGCAGTAAGATCTGTTGAACAATTAATCGTGGTGGTGATCAGGGGAAATATATATATATATATATATATATATATATATATATATATATATTAAGAAATGGATATATATGATCCGACACAATGATTATTAATGGCGTTTATTATACAGAAACTTTTTTGAAATGATCTTCCGACAATGCATCACTCGCCCTAGATGTATATTCTTTGAATAGTGCAGTTATTCCATTTCAAAATGTTCCACGCTGTTAAAAACCGCACTATTCAAGGACTTGTTATAATTCAATGAGTTTTTCTTTAACTTATACATTAATTTGTATTGCAATACCAAAACCGTACTACATCTAATCCCACACTAATCAAAACTGCACTATTAAATATATATATATATATATATATATATATATATATATATATATATATATATATATATATGTACTAGCATATTATCCATAAAAAATGATTGGACATTTTGTTATGTATGGATAAATTATATGAATGTATTTATCAATTTATTTGTTAGTCTTCTGTTAAGGTAAAGATAATCATTTTGCGATTTTCGAAGGGTCATTGATATAAATCTCACATTTTCCCTTTATTTTTTCACAGATAGCAATGAAATACGGGAAGCCAAGAACATCATGCCATTCTTGAAAGTGCCTAAAGGTCTTGTGCACCCTCTGTGCTTTTCTCGCCCAGGATTTTGCTCCAAAACATGAAAGAATCTAAACCGAACAGGAATAAAGAGAAGGTACACAGAAAACATCATAACAATTCAAACATGACAACAAAAATGCACCTCGCTCAGCAAAGGAGTTTCTCGGATAATCCGAAAAACAGCTTTAAATTTGGTGGAACTTCACGCGGCATAAAAATAGTCCCTGACCTACAATGTCAAGATAAAAAAATTCTCCCTCTCTCGGATGATTTTACTTCTATTGCACCAGTCGAAGAAAACGTTAAAAACTTCGACGATTCTCAGGAACTATTGGAGAAGACGGCGAGCAGACCGATTTCTTACGAAAGGATCGGAAGGTTCTGCAACTCAAAACTTGAAAAACGATACCGAACGAATTCGACCGACTCGGCATTCAGTGAGGATTCGTTCATAGATTTGGACGGTGATGAAAGCATGAAACTGGAGTCACTAATTGATCAGCTAATATTTACTGATGACAGACTAAATTCTGATATGTCTCCTTACGTTAAAACGGAGAAACTTCCCTCGACGGATACGAATATGTTAGATGTAGGTGATTTATTTAACAATACGGATATATTCACGGTGGACTTCGAATCTTTGGCTCATGACACCCAGGCGCCTAGTTTTCTTGAAAAAGAGACGTGGCTTGATTCTGAAAACACTGAAAGCATATCATCCAGTTCGTCCTCAGACAGCCGAAAGGTGTCAATACCTAAGTACCCGACTCAGATGTCAGCGTTTTCAGAATGCAATCCCGATAAAGCTTTAAATGGTAGCAATAGCTCTGTGAGTGAGAAATATACAAAATTCTCTTCTAGTTTATTCATCCCGTTGGATGAAGACAAGGTTTTTGATTGTGATAGTAGTATTGTAAACAAACCCATTGTTTCCAATAACGCCGATGGTTCAGGTAGGAGTGATAGTGGTGTCAATGAGTGCATCCATGAGTGCAGTTTCGTAGATTTATCTACTCTACTGGACGTTAATCCGTACGGAAGTCCATTCTCTGTTGACGAAAATTTGTCGATAGATTCACAGAGACACTTAAACGCAGACGACGATGATGTTTGCATCCACGAATCAAACAGTAGTAAAACTGACAGCAGTGATACTTATACAAATGCAAACACAACTCTTCGTCAAGTAACATCCACAAGCAATACAATGCCGGCATCTCACGTGATCACAACTAAAAGCGACGATAGTAGCAACGGAAAGAGCAACCATTCTGAGAAAGAGACTCCGTCGACAGAAGTTAATTTTTGGCCAATTAAAGAAGATAAAATTGGGACGTCTTTGTCTTCAGTAAAAACTTGTCCCGTAAAGAGTATGAATATTTCGGAAGAAAATTTTAACAAAATTGTCAACGAAAATATCAACGACTGTGATGAACATTCTGAAAAATCGTTGTGCTTATGCTCCTTGGAAAGCCTATGTAGTTATAGTGACCATGAAATGTCTGGAATGAATCAAAATAATTATAATAATGGCTGCAATTTTCTGTCGGACGCCTACGTCGAGTCAGAAAACAGGATTACTAATGAAAAAGACACTCCAACAATTGATTCGACAGACGGCAACAAGTTAAGGAGTTCGGAAGATAAATCTTCAGAAATCAAATTTCCTAACCAGAGAGACGCTAAAGAAAGCCTAGACGATTCCAAGGGTTTTACTGGGATCAAACAGCTGAATATTAATGATTCTTTGGTTCGTTTTGGCGACAAATTGGATACAGTAAAACTGGAATCATATTTTCTAGACACTGACTTTCCTGATGAGGATGATGATGATGATGATGATACCAGTAAGGCTCAATCCAGCTCACGAGATCTTTGGATGTTGTGTAATGAAGATCATGTTAAAGACATGATCGCCAAAGATCACTCTTATAGAACCCACCTACCAGATAAATACAAAGAATTAAATATGTCTCTTATTGATTCAAAAGAGAAAAGTAATAAAACCAATCGAATGACTGATTCTCCAGTGAAACAAAATCCTGCCAAACGTCCACTACTTGAAGATTCCAATTCAATCAAAAAAGAATTATTAATATCGAAAGAAAAGTCGTCGAAGAGTGCATCTTGCTCAGCAAAGGCTGAATTTCCTGGTTTGAAATTTTTATTAGAGGAAGGATCCTCTGCAATGGAGTCGGTGTTGCAGACGTCCACGAACGGTAACTCTTACACTTTTGATCATTCTGACGATTCTGGTTGTATCCAAAGAAAAATTCCCAAATTTTCAATCACAGATAACGATGAAACTCGTGTGCAATCTGCCATCTTGTATCAAGTTCATGCAACGGAACAAATTTTTCCTTCAACCTCATTTTCATCTTCACCTCTACTCCCAATGATTTCCAAAGTTAAAAATCATCTTTATCCCAAACCTCCAAACAATTTTAATTTCAAACGCAATTACCTTTCCAATCTTCGACAGGAAGCTATTTCGAAACAAGTAATGTCGATAAGGATGAAAGATGAAAGGTCAGAAATGAAGGAATTGGAAAAATATCTTCGAGGCATGATTCCAACCGAAAAATTCGACAGACAAGATGAAGCCTTCATCGATCACCAACGGGAAACAAGTGGATTTTTTATTCGCCAGGACAGGTCGTCGTGTTCTTTTTTAAAACAGTTACTGACTGGCGAAATGACGGCTCAAATGTACAGGGAAATTGACCAGCAATTTTGCAAAAATCAACTTCTAAAGAACAAAATGAAGATGGAGTAAAAGTATATACATATATATGTATAAATGAGTAAATTTTTTTGATGGTTCATTTCAGATTGTACATTCTGTTTCACTTAAAAAAGATTTTCAAATGAACGGTTAAGAGATATTTTTAACCTTTCATACCCATTCGGGAATTCCAACCCCGCCTACCTATTGGGAGGGGGATGACCCACACTTATTAGTCATTGGCCATTCTGCCTTAGCTGCTTTGTGGTCATCTACGGATTTTAAATGGGGAGAAGCAAGATCAGATGTTTTTTGGTTTTACGATATTGATGGAGTTCTTACTTTTTTATTATTACTTTTTTCTATTTAATTTGGTTATTCTACTTTGTGAATTTATTTGTTTTTATGTCATTCGTTTTATTTTTCCCGGGTTGTAACTATTTATTTCTATTTATTTGCATTTTCCTCAAATCTTTCCATTTGTTGTGATTTTGTATATCTCAGTTTCCTTTCAATTTTTTAGAATCTAGTTTTTACTCTTGTCGCATTAGTTACACTTGAAAGCCTACCTAGGTATCAATTTTTATAATTATGATTTCAGTTTAGCGTCAGCTCCTTATTTAAGCCTGCTAGTATATGTGCTAACGAAATTCAGGTCAACCCTTAACTTTCCTTACTCATAAGATGATGAACTGTGCGTATAGGTTCAACTGAGAGTACGATCACCACCTGACCAGCACAGACTATGCTCTTACTACTTCACCCCTCCTACTTCTGTGTCATCGTCATGAGTTAATGAATTGAAATTTCAGCGCTATGTCTCGCCCCTCCACCCCCCCGGATTTATTTATTACCCCATTGTTCACTTTGGATATCTTAGTAAAAACTCTCTTTTTTATTTGTCTACGCTTCTCACTTGCCTCAGATCTCCGGTTTATTATCTTATTCCAAATATCATATGCCGCCATTCCTAATTGTTATTCTATACAGTTCTCATCTCGAGTTTAGACTCTTATATATTTCAGCCATATTTACTATCCTCCAATTATTTACCATTTTCCCTTTCTTCCAACTTCCAATAATGGATTGAGAGTACCGTTTCCTTGCTCCTATATCATTTAGTGAAAGATACTGTATGGTTGGCAAGTCTGGCCTTAAACTCCAGTTTAGTGATTCATTTTCCCCCTTGCATATTGATTGTTATATCACCTATTTGTTTCATCATATAATGTTATGATTTTAAATGATTTTATAAAAGTTATCTATACAACTATGCCCTAATTTTATGTTGTTAATGTTAAGTATTTTATGTAACATATTACTTCTTGGAAATCTTTTTAAATATTCGTCCTACATTGGTTCTTATCGTTTTATTACAAGTTAGGATGAACAAAATAACATTTCTAGCCTTATTCCAACACTTATTATTCAGGCTATTTCATTTTTTTATATATTCATTGAATTATAATTCATACTTATTATATCTTCTCTCTAAAGCTTTTTGTTTTTGTTTTTTTTTTTTTTTTTGGAGGGGTACAATAAAGTTCGATGAGGTTTGTGCTAACCTAATGGGAATCTGTTCAAGTACCGATGGTGGGTGGTTAGATTTTTTTTTAATTTTACATACAGCAGTTCACTATTGAAATTGACTATTGTAACATTAGCCTTAATGTCGATTTTGAAGCCCATTTCACTGAATTTCTTTGTAGTTTCTTTTTACATTTTATTTACGTTGTGCCCGTTACAGTTTTTTTTATACCTAAGAAGGCTTTTAAGTGTAACTAACACGACAAAAGTAAAAATTGTATAGTCTTATATCCTCTACCTCTATATTAGTACTATTTGTTGGATTATACAAGATTTAAAGCCCAACTAGGTCTGAAATATGTGCAAAATCATGCACACCCATGGCCATATCAAAGTTAGGGTTGTTCCTTTTAACCCTTAGTCCATCATTACTAAATAACACAGTTTTTCTACAATATTTGATAATGTCTCTGTCCGATTTATCAATGCTGATGTAGGTCTCTGTCACAAAGAATGCATTATTCGATGTTTCTTTTGTGATAGAGGATTAAAAAAGATCTGCAATGTCAACTTGTATGAACATCGCTTTGTTCTCACCTCCTATTTTTCGAAACCAGTTAAAAGCTTCCGCTGTATTTATCCATAGATTGAGTCCATAATATTTTATGATGTCTGTATTAAATTTTCCCTGAATTTTCTTGTTAATCTTTCCAATTTCAGATTTAGTTGGATTGATCAATCTTGCCGTCGATTTATAATCAAAGTCTTTTTCATGGCCTTTGATGGGGATATATATCTATTTTTCCCTGCGATTCAGTAATTTATTTTGCTTCTACATTGATTATTATTCCGTTATCTATAGTTTTTTGTTGTTGTTGTTGTTTTATAGGTGCTCATGGTGTTTTTTGCCAGTATTTTGTTATATTCTTCGGATGTCAACACGCACACACACACACACACACACACACACACACATATATATATACATATATATATATATATATATATATATATATATATATATATATATATATATTGTCTTATCTGCTGCTTTCGCTAGTATAACCTTGGATTTTAAAAACATTTTTTTTACTCCTTTGATGAGTCTTTTTAAGTCGTTCATGTTATTTCTATAATCTATTTGGTTTATTATATTAAGAATTTCATTTTCGAAATTTTCGAGTAATTTACCTTTTGGTATGGTATTTTGCGTTTTGAAACCAAACTTACCGTATCATTATTTCTGGTATCACATAAAAGTATGATTCCTATCTGATTTTAATGATCAGGTCCTCAATTTTTCCGTTAGTGTCAATACAAATTTATGTTTCGATAGGATTGGAATATCCTTCAAAGAGTGGTCGATGGTATATTTATCAATATCATCCATGTGGTTGTTGTGTAGATCTGGAATGTGCTCCACCTAGCAGATGTCTAGGGGTGGTAGGAATTTCCGAATGGATATAAAAGGTTAAACTGTTCATTTGAAACTCTTTTAAAAGTAAAATTGAATATACAATCTTCAACAAACCATTGGAAGAAATCTTTACTCATTTTATAACCGTTCTACTGGTGGTATCAGACGCTTGAGAAAAAAAAACGAACATCTACTTAATACATTAATACTTATACACACGCTTGTATATTTATTATTGCTCTCTCTCTCTCTCTCTCTCTCTCTCTCTCTCTCTCTATCTATCTATCTATCTATATTATAATGGTATATATTTATAAAAAAAATAATTGTGTGATATTTGCATATAAGTGTACATAAAAAACGATTTGATATACACCGAGTTTATAAATGTATATTTGGGATAAATAACTTTTTATAAGAAAAAAATATGTCTATTTGTGAGTTTCTTTCCTCGTCCATGTGTGTAAATGTTTACCCACACGTGTGTTTGTGTGTCATTGTGTGTGTGGGTGAGAGAGAGAGAGACAGAGAGAGAGTGTGTGTGTGTGTTTATCTATGTGTCTGTTTGTCTGTGTCTATGTGTGTGTGTATTTGTTTAAATATATTCGTATGTAAATATATTTATCTTGCTATCATTTCTCAGATTTAAGAAGTCGAGAAATGAATTGTTTGAAGAAAAATGTTTGGAGATGGAATAGTCACCCACACTATCGATCCCGGTGCCCAGGTTCAAACCATAATCAGACAAATAAATATTAAAAGAATCCATTTTTCAAAAGAAAAAAAAAACATACGAAACGCACAGCAGAGTTTAGAGAGAGAACAATTGGTTTAATGCTCTAAAAGAATTTTTCTTTTTTGTCATTTATTTCATCAGTTTACGCTGGAAATAATGGTACTTAGACGTGTAAATGTTGTTTTTTATTTTTCCAATTTTTTTTCAATCTTTTTTTTTTTTTTTTTTTTTTTTTTTTTTTTTTTGAAAAATCAATAAAATTATTTGAATGATTTTTATCAAGTTGGTCCAAGTACCATTTTTTTCGGTGTTCGGAGTCACTGGGATTTTCTGCAATAGGAAGGTTAGAGTGACTTCCCTTGAACTGTGGAGCGTTTATATCAAATTTGTTGACTTCGATATTACGTTTTAATCTATTTCAAAACAATTCATTGCGGAGTGTACCAAACAATATATTATCCATTATTAATTCAAATAATTAAATTCATCGTGAATAGTTTTTAATGGTGATGGGAAATCTTCGAATCAAACTATCAGAAAAATAAGCCAAGTATTGAAGAAAGTTACCTCCCTTGAATCGCTTAAGATAGCTATGATAGTGTTGATGAATATGAAATTCTTCACCTTACTACAGGTTGGGCGTCACAAATTCGACGGTCTCAGTTGTCTCAAGTTTCGGAAATTGATGAGTATATAGTGTAGCATAGGCTGGGCCTATTTTCGGGTACTACAGGTTCGGGTCATTAACTACACAAAGTTACGTGAATTTAGGAGTATACTCAAATTACAAAAATTAAATCATGTTGACTTACATAAAAAGAAATAAATCGTACTAGTAATAATAGTTATCACATGTATTGTGCATATAATCTATTCATTCAATTTCTTTTCCTCTTCATTACTTTGTTCATGTTCACACTTTTTGCTTTGTGTTGTGTTTTTCGTTCCAACATTTTTTTACAGTGAATCATTTACTACGAAGAATTTCATAATTTGTTTCTTGTTTTATCAGAAGGATATTTTATTTAGGATTTTTACTTATGAATATGAATGTTCATTGTCTTAAAATATTCATATTTTATATTGCAAAAAAATAAATGTACTTGGACGTTTGTTGATTTAAACTAAATTTCATAGTATTTGTTGAATTTTACTTTGGTCTTCTCTTGCGATTTGTCTTTCCTTTGTAAAAACGTACTTAATTATCGTTTTTGAAATTCCGTTCTTAGGTTGTGTGTTTTTTGTTGTTTTTTTTGGGGGGGGGGGTTCTTTTGGTTTTTTCTCTTGTCTTCGCTAGAATGAAGATAGTCCAGATTTTTGTATAAAAAACAGAAAACAAATTTTCATTTCTCATTAGATTTCTCATATGATTGTTCCAAAGTTATGTTCTGTTGTCAATTTTTATTATAGGCAAGAAATCAATACGTCATTGTTGACAATTGACAGTTATTTGATAAAATGGCTAATGAAACTTTTATCTTCTAATTCTTTCCATCAGTTATCGATTTTCTGCCCTGAATATTTCATCATTCCTACAAGTTACATAAGTAGAGATCAGGTAAACTCAATCACAAAGCAGGTTTTTACAGCTCTTAAATTTTATATTTTTGTCAACAACAAATTACCTCATACAGAAAAATTAACCTGATAGAAATATCTAATCAGAAATCTACTAAAAAAGTAGGTCTCTGAAAATTTCACTCGAAGAAAATTACTTAATTTAATGATTACTGACGCGATTTTGGGAAAAATAGATTACATTAAAAACTACGATTGTACACGGTGGGTGTCAGTAATGTTTCAATTTAAATGTAAAATATCTACTTTTTAAATGTAAATTTAGATTATTTTGGTTGCCTTTTGGTGTAAGATATTTTTTCAATATGGTTAAAAAAAACTTGACATTTGAAACGGAATTCTAAATGGTATTTGAAAAGTTTCATGAATGATATACATATTTCTTTAATTGTAAATAACTACAAATAATAATAAATAATTATTTAATTGTAAATTTAATTCTTTCAGACGTTACTGAGATTCAGTTGTCCGAGTTTGAGACACTCAACCTGTACTACTAAATTTCTGAAATGTTAGAAGTTTTTTTTTTGTTTTTTTTTTCGTATACTGCCATACATTCGAAGAAATGGATCTGATACTGATTTTTGTTTATGCAGAAAAATTTGTATGTGTTTGTTTATATGTTTACTTTTATATAATTATGAATAAAAAGATTATCCATTTTTGAGGACGTTCTCAGACAATCATTGCCACAATCTGTCACCTTTTATCTATAATTTTGAGAAAAGTTGTTACGATTTCAAGAGTTGTTCTAACATTTGAACTCATTCTTTGTGATATGTTGTTCTTTCAACGTTTCGACCAATCTATTCTACGGTCTTATTTAGGTGTATCCGGAAAAGGGTTCCTTTTCAGGTAATGCAAAGCACACAGTATATTTGAAACGTTTACTGAAATGCTTGTAATATAAGTTACTCCATATCCAGTAAGCTGTGCTGAACAGTTATTTCCATAGTTTATACATGAACATAATATTTATTTGTAACCCCCCAAAGAGCAAATACAAGTTGTCTTTCATTGTCGGGTCCCACCCATGTACATGTTCATTAATTAAAAGAATTACCCAGTCACTGCGACCAGTGCCAATAAGCCATTAGGGCGACCCACGATCTATTTTGCACAATGGGGAGATGATGTTTCGCAGTTGGAATCTTCAAGAACCAGTCCCACTTTGCCCGATGCCGGCAAGATACATAAATCAGACTCACTGAAAAATATATTGCGTGGTAAAACTTTTGAAAAAAAATACTCTGGTCTATTGCACGCAAATTTATTCGTTTATTTCAGAGTAATAGTTATATTTAATCAGAAATTTACTTAAGACTATTAATTTGGGTCAACGATTTCTTTTTCAGCAAAGTAATTTTCTGAGCTGGACTAAAAAAAAAAACTTTTTCAGTTTGATGTTGTTTTCAACGCCGTGTCGTCTTTGTTGCTCAACAGGGATACGGTATGTTGTTCTTTGCTTAATAAAGAAAGGATTTGGGAACATCTTTGCGTATAAACCATGGAATTATTATGTATTGTACGTGTTGCTGAAAAGAGAATAACAACAAGTATGGTGTATTGGATTCTGTCAAACTTTGAAATAAAGCTGTCAAATATCAATAAGCTTTGAAGCACCCGTATCACAATTGTTACCGTTACAATAGCGAGCTCGACAATCCTTGGTTTGCAAACGCGACAAGGATCAGACTTGTCTAAACCCAATTAATCTTTAATTCATCAAATGTTTAATCCAGTATATTCTAACTTGTTTGTTTCTGAATGATCGTGATCAGATTCATGAATTGAACAGAAAAATACTGGATGGATTTCAGCAGTTGGATGCTGATATTCCGTGGGACGATGTGTTCGATCCCAAAGAATTATGAAATACGAGTGCTGAATCCACTAATTTCTTCAAACAGACCTGTCAGGTTCTTCATTCCGGTCTGATGAAGATCAGAGAATATTGTCTTATGTTGGAATCATAATCAGAATATTGAGAAAGGAGAGAAACATAAAGAAATTCTCAGGAGTATGTCAATTGTTTATAATCCTTGTTGGAAAGGTATTGTCAAACTCCAGACCAAGTAAGGAGTTGACTTGTTTTTTCAACGTAACAAGAACAGCAAGTTTAGAGAAGTAAAAAATCGCTAGCCCCTACGATGATTTCAAATTACGACCAACTGATTGGTAGTCGTATCTCTTACCGACTGAACCAAACTGACACGTCTTATCTACCCAAATTTATGTTGGAAATACACGAGCTCTTATTATTTCCTTCTAGTAAATATATACATCTACAAAATTAACATTTCCCTTCCGTGACTTGAAACCACATCTAACTGACTTGTAGGTCTGTGTCTTACCGACTGAGCTAAATTGACAAGTCTCACAAATCTACAAAATATATCTTACCAATACGCAAATGCTTATTTCCTTCAATTAAATGGATATATCTATACCAAAATATCATATCTTTATATCTTTATGTATTGTGTATACAATAGAAAAGTTGAAGAATTAATTTCAGTCGGAATAGAAGTAGGGGTAGAGTTTGACCCTGCAGCAGCCAGGCTTGTTCTGTTTGTTGCGATTTTCTACTTCAAATAACCAGAGAAAGAGACCTTCTCTTCCCATGTGAGTATTACGCTTGTAGAAGGCTGCAGAATGGATCGGTCAGTTTTAATTTTTGAGATGAGGGATTGTCATTATGAGAAGTGTTTTTAAGACTGTTGTCCTCACCTCGGTTCATCTTCTGAATACAACGTTTTGGTCGCTGTACCCTACGGTCTTCTTGTTAGGTGTTGCGAGTGGTGATATTTCGGAAAGTCAAGACGGAAGGTCGTTGCCGTCAAAGACACCCCCCCCAGGAAACAGGAGTTATTCACCATTCTCAAAAAAAAAAAAAGAAGAAATAATCATCTGCCTTTGCTCCCATTGCAAAGATGGCTGATTGTATGGCCAGCATTTTGATTGAGGTCCAAACGATGCCCAAGTGAGAACCTCGGACACCAACATATCTATGACACGAAAAATAGTCTACAACATTGTCCTGGCCTAACAACTGCTTCCACCAAAAATTAGACAGCGGAATGGGGATATTCTATCCTCAAGCTTTGACAGAAACGGCCCTGGGGTCGGTAAGTTTGTAACAATCCACTGTACTACCATTGTCATGGTATATTGGAAGAGGTGCGCCAGGCGATTTCAATTTTGTTTGAACGGTAATGTTGAGGGGGACATTATTAGACGATATCGTAGATTTAAAAAAAACAATTTGATTTAACAATAACATCGCTCAATATAGCATCGTAATCTTCATAAGAATTTAATTTAAGATCGGAGCCCTGATCTATATTAGGTAATTAAGAATTCTTAACAGAATTTAAACAACTCTCATTTTGAGTTTTTATGGTATTTTTTTAACCTTCTAACTTAGCCAACAGCTGTGAAATTTCTAATTGTGTTCAATCTCTAAGGTTACTTTTCGAAATACTATTTTATCAGCGGCTCTACCAGGGATACTTCTGGATTCTGCCAGACTAAATATTTTTGTTTGGCAAAACGTTAATATCTGCTTTCCATACCCTCGAAAGGATGTTGTGAATACAGCTAGTTCTAAAAGGTAAACAAACTTTTTACAGCTGATGTTATTGATGTTACAAACTAAAAATGATCGAAGTTGCTGTCGAGAGACTACTATTAATACTACTTCTTCACAAATATAAACAAAAACAACTTATCTACAGAGAACGTGGTCTCCGATTTGAATATTAAAATCCTTGTTCAGCTTCGCGTTGTTTTAAAGCAAATGAAGTTCCCCAGTGAAAGAATAACACCCTCGCTCTCTCAATATATAAAGACGGTACAAATGAATACAGAAAGAGAATCGAGTGAAATAAAAACTATTTTATGAATGAGAAGTTTTTCATGAAGACGAACAGATCGACTACTTCGTCGTTGTCGCCTCTTCTTGATCGGCATCAATGTCACAGGCGTTTTGTTTACTTAATCTTTCACTCAGACCCATTTCCCTTCCGGTATGTCGTGGCGACCCGTTCTCGTTCATAGGTGGAAGTCGAACCTTGAACTATTTCCCCACGCAGGTAGGTGTCGTCTCCAGTCGGGCCCCCGACGGTACTGCCCTTTTCTGCCGGGGACAGAGGAACCAACGTGTGATCCTTTACACCTGGCCAGCTGGGTTTTACCCCGTCCGACAGCTCAGGCGAAACTTGCCTTTACCCTACCGTCTACCTCATGCGTGAAAAGAGTTCAAGTCGCAAAACCGATGCTCCGTCCTAGAGCCACTTCATCGGTTCAGTGGCGTGCATCGGCAACCAAGAGGTATAAATATATTTTGGTCGACTGGTTCGGGCTCAGCGGTATCCTGTCATGCAAGGTCACAAGTATTACCATTTATTGTTTTCAGCATGGCATCAAATATAGATAGAGCTTGTTTTTTCAACGTTAATCTGTCAGCAAAGCAGAGCAACGGCTGTTTCAGCAAAAGTGACACAACCATTTTAACCAGTCAGGCAAAGCGGTGGTCAGAGTCAGCCAGTCAGGCTATGGGACAAGTACGATCAGTTATCGTTTTCCACATGAACATCTATTGGCAGGCCCATCTGACCTATCCCCTCGAATGAGGGGATAACCAAAACGTTCTCTCTAGGCCTCACAACTTTATTCGCGAGGAAATAAGAGATCTGGTCTTTGGGTCCCTTCAAAGAGCAGCACCGAGTCTCAGGAAGTAAAACTCCAATAGGCCAGAGCACATTATCAGCGTCCATCTGATCAGAAATTGTCATGTAAATGGTGCAGTCAAATACATACAGAAAGTTCATTCTTTGAAAGTGAACTTGTCAGCAGAACGAAGCAACAGCCGTTTTAGCCTATCAGGCAAAGTAGCACAGCAGTTTCAACCCGTCAGAAAAAACGATAAGCATGCTGAGCTATGTTAGGCTACTTACCCGTCAGACAATGTTACAAGTATGTATAGGTGTCGTCTATTTACAATTGTGTTTCTCTCCTTTCCCAATATTCTGATTATATATTGTTCACAGTCGAATATAGATAAATGGGGCTTATCTTTTAACGTATGCGTATCAACAGATTAAAGCAACAGCGTTTTTAGCCCGCCATGCAAAGTGGCACAGCTGTTTTAGCCCGCCAGGGAAACAACAGGCATGATCATATATGAGCATATTTTGGCTGGCTCACCCTGTCTCAGTGGTATTATCCCATCCTGCAATTTGACGAATATGGACAGGTATCGTTTATTTGGATATCTATCGGTTATAGTTGAATATAGACGGAAAGAGTTCATTTTTCAACTTGAACGTATCAGCAGATGCTGCAACGACCATTTTAGCCCGTCAGGCAAAGTAGCATAACTGTTCCGTTCATCTGGCTAATGACAGCATGTTTTGACCAGCCTACCAAGTCTCAGCAGTGTTAGCCCGTCTGGCAATCTAACGTGTACGGTCAGATATCGTTCATTTTCATGGATATCTATCGATTAAAGTCGAATAGAGACGGATAACGTTCATCTTCAAACGGGAATGTGTCAGCAGGGGCAAGCAATAACCCTTTCAGTCTTTCAGGCTAATTGGCGCAGCAATTTTAGCCCATCAGGCAAGTGATATGCATGATCAGGTATAAGCATGTTTTGGTTGGCTGGTCGGGTCCCAGCGGTGTTAGCCCGTCAGACAATTCAACGAAAACTATTTACATAGATATCTATCGGTTAGAGCCTGATATAGACGAATAGATTTCAATTTTCAACGTGAGTGCGTCAGCAGAGGCATGCATCAACCGTTTTAGCCCCTCCCCCTGGGCAGAGTAGCACAGCAGTTTTAGCCTGTAAGGTAAACATCAGCATGATCAAGTACAAGCATGTTTTAGACGGCCTTGTCAATATGACGAATACTGTCAGGTATTGTTTATTTACAGGGATATCTTTATGTTAGAGTCGAATATAGACGGATAGAGTTCATTTTTTATGTGAGCATGTCACCAAAGTGGGGCAACAGCCCTTTTAGCTCGTCGGGCAAACAACAGGCATGGTCAGGTATAAAGCTGCTGTATTACCCAGTCAAGCTATCTAACAAGTAAGGTCAGGTATCATTACTTTATATGGATATCTATTTGTCCAAGTCGTATATAAATGGATCGAGCTCATTTTTTTCAACGTGAGCATGTCAACAGAAGCGGCCAACAGCCCTTCTAGCCCGTCAGGCAACGTAGCGCAGCATTTTTAGCCCGTCTGGCAAACGATTGAAAAACAATAGAAAACCTTCTCATTCATAAAACAGTTTTTATTTCACTTAATATTCCTCTTTTTAATATGGGGGGTCGTTTTTATACATTGAGTGAGCGAGGGTGCTGATCTTTTAATAGTGAACAACATTTGTTTCAGATTATCGTGTGACTGAGCGAGGATTTGTTTAAATCGGGGGCCACGTTCTCTGTTGATAAGCTGTTTCTGTTTATATTTGTGAAGCAGCAGTATTTGTTTTTCGACAGCAACTTTGACCATTTTTAGCGACAAACATCAACAGCAACGGCTGTGAAAAGTTTGTTTACCTTTTAGAACTAGTAGTATTAATAACATTAGTTTGTGTGTAAGGAAAGCAGATATAATCGTTTTGCCAAATAAAAACATTTCGTCGGGCAGAATCAGAAACGGTCAGAAAGTGTTCCTAATCGAAAGTAGATCCTCGCCGAAAAAAAAACGTCATAATCATATAAAAACTGGATTTTATCGATTGAATTTCGGTGTCAATAGTAAAGGGAAAGATAGGGAAAAAATATGGGGTAAAAATTATTTGTGCCCCATGTAGGATTGGAGACATTTGAAAGTAAATAGCGTAAATGTCATGCCAATGTAAACAAAACGTTTACAGAAGTAATTACCATAGGAAAAGTCTCCGAAATTTGAACTCGGGAAAAATACCTACATTTTAAAAAGATCAAACTTTATTTTAGATACGTTTTTGTTCCTAATTCCGTAAAATAGATATGTTTTCTCCGTCATTATACATCAGCGGCCACGCATAATTCTTACATACGTGAAAGCCAAGTTCATGTAAATATGAATTTTGTTCACATTCTCGAAAAATGAGATCAACGTTGTCAATAAAAAATCTAATCTAGTAATTTAAACAACTGGAAAAAGTGAAAGTATTGCTTTTCTAGGTAACATTTTTCAATCAAGTTCGAATGTTTGGCTATCATCCTTGAAGAGAAGAAATCTTAACATTTATAACTTTTTAGAGATTTTTTTTTAATCGATTATGTTTGAAATTTTTTGTCTTATTCTTTCACTTGGAGGTCATTGCTGAAATTTTGTGATAATAATTTAACAAAGACGACGAATCAAATTTGGAAATAAATTACTAAAAGCATTTTTGAATTGTTTTTGGTGTGTTTTGATTGGTTGAGGATTTTCAACTGAAGACCATAATTGTATAAAAAAAACAAACATATTTGTGCTGCTTTGATTTTATCATCACAAAAAGAATATTTTCGATGACATAAAAAAAAATTAAAACAATTGTGAAAATGGTGATCTTCATGATGACGATTCCAGGGTACCACAGTATGAATACATCGAATATAGTTCTTAAAAAAACATATTGAAATTGAAAAATAGAGATGGCTCAAAATGTACGAAATTGTTACAAGTTTTGACTTCCATACTCATCACTTGTCATTATACCTGTCACTTTTTGATGAATTTATTACGCACTTCATTGACATACGTTGACTGTTGGATCAAAGTCTACTCCTGTCACACAAAAAAAAGGTATTTGTCGTTGTTTATTCACGAAAATGTAATACATTCCTGTAGAGAAAAAACATAACAAAATTCTCTAAACTGTAATTGCATTTTCAAAATAAGGTGTCAACATGCTGCAGAAATTTTAGCTCTGGTCCAATTTTCCGAAAACAATCCTCATATCGTAGCCAAGAAAGGACCGAAGAAATGCGAAGGCAAAAGGGTCTCCACGCTGACACGCTACCCATAATTCTCTCTCGAAAGTACAGAATCGAGCAGCAACAAAAGTGTCAGTGAAGGGAGAAAGGGTCTAACGATTACAATAGATCACTCCTGAAACTTTTCAGACTAACACAAAAAAAGGAGGTGCAACATTGCAAGATTATGTAGCGCCAAATTAGAGGTGATGGTATGAAATTCGATACCAGAATTTTTTTTAATACTTAGTGGAAAGGTTTCAAGTTATTGAGAGAACAAAACATGAACATTTTAGAATATAATTTTTTTTATTTCAAGTAAGTATTCTCAGTAAAATTCTAAAGATACGAATACATCAGTTGACAATAATAAAAATCAGGTTTTGAAAACATCCCAAAAGAGAATCGTTCTATTTTTCCCGTTTTCCTAAAAGTTCATAGTGATTCACTTTCAATTGGCGAATTCTCTTAACCAACGATCGGCTTTTTGGTTGGTTTTTGACACTCATAATGGGACCAGGTTCGAATCAATTGATAAAAACTCTCTCCCGGACAAGAAGTGTCTCGCACATCCCTGTGTCCGTACAGTCGATAGTTTTTAGTGATTTTGTTATCATTAATACCGCATGAAATTAGGTTTTGGACAGCTTGTAATGCCTTTTGGTTTGGTACTCGTGACGTGAAGTCCCCCATTACAGATATTGCCACGGCATCACGGTTGAATCCTTTTGTATGAGCGCCTTCCCGTTCCCAGCCACGGCCTTGGTACACACGCCCGTCTTCACCCACCAGATAGTTGTAAGCAATATCAAACCATCCTAAAGGGAGGAAAAAGAATCGTTAATTGTTGAGTAAAGACAAAGATTGATTATCCATCATGGCAAGTTAATTTCAATCAACAGATAAAAAACCATGACCATTAGAGATGGCCAAGGGTTCTATCCTTTTTTTATATGTGTGTTTGAGTGTTTGCTTGTTTGTTTGTTCAACGCTCCTGGTCATATCGTTTTGTTTACAGACTTGAAAATTGGTATTAGTACTCTCTAGACTAATCCCAAAATGATTTCTCTTTTTTTTTTTTTTTTTAAAGCTCTTTTAACCTCTTAGGGGGCCTTATTTTGGTTTGTTAATTAGTTTGTCAACAAACTTGAAAATTGACATCAGTACTCTATTACACCCCTTTTATAAATGTCTTCGCTGTTTTATTTTTGTAAAAAAAAAAGCCTTTTCAACCTTTTTTGATGGGCTTAATCATAATATCTCGATTATCCAGAATACAGATGTCTCAGAATGTATTTACTCTAATTCAGATGTTTTCCAATGGAAAGTGCCAGATATGTCATAAATAGAATTTATTCTAACCATATTCATTCTTCGATTGTTTTTTTACACGACTTCAAATTTTAACGTTACGGTTGTTCAATTATTGACTGTGACGCCTAGTTTTTATAACATTTATATTCCAAAGATCTCACCTCTCGTTTCTCCCATAAGATGTCATTAAAATTAACTCATCTTTAACTCTTTTACTTCATTCTCTATTGTCTTCAATAAAAGGAGTTTTTGCAGCATTTGACACACAGATGCACTTTCTTACATGTAACAAGTGTCGCTTTGACAGCCTTTATGTTATGGTTTTGTCAACCATACTTTAACTTTGGCTAAGATAGAACCAGGATAAATATGAATTATTGTCTTGCATCAGCATGATCCGTGAAGCACAAAACATTTTTTCAAAAAAAGATAATCAAGATTGTACTAAGAGAGCCATGGCCATTCTAACAAATGGCTTCATGTTGCCATTTACGATGATAAAAGTTTTTGAATAAGTACAAAACTAATTCCGATTTCCAACCAATGCTTGTTTAACCTAATTACCATATTGACTCATTTCAAATAAAGTTCCTGTTGGAGAAAGCATGGGAGAGAAAATAGTATTAAGACAAAAGGTCATCTGATATTAAGCCAAGTTTTCAAATTTAAACTAAAGACGCCGTAGAATTGAAAGGAAAAATTAAACGGAATTTACAAATAGAATAAGTTCGAAATAAATGCACATTTACAGAACCTTATTTGAAATAATTCTTTGCTTTTATGTATCCTACGTTACATACACACATTCACTCATACACGTTGAGTACGTTGATGATTAAATGCAGGTCTGTAGATTCTATGTAGACCGACATAATAAAAAAAGATTTAAACGGAATCCTAATGAGAATTGATTGTAAGTAAATAAATGATTGTTCTTTGATTCTTTGAAGACAAAAAAGAACGTAGCGCTGAGAAGGAAGTCGCGGATATTTTCTTCTGTTACGAGAATTGAATAAATGACCAGTTAATTGGGACAATTTGTCGAAGAAAGAATAAATGGCGTCAGTTCACTGGGGATAGACAAAGAGAGTTATAGAGATGCAGGGCACGTCTAATAATAATAATAATAATAATAATAATAATAATAATAATAATAATAATAACAATAATAATAATAATATCGAACCAACGCCTTGCTGACCAAGTAAAACAAATCCAAAAGAAGAAATGGCTGTCTGAGACTGAACTACTAGAGATCTGCAATGACGTAGAGAGAGATTCAGGTGACACACCTGAAAAATGCCCCCCCCATCACAACTAGTACCAACATTAAAACTGGAAGAATTCCCCATGTGACCCCCACAGTAAACTATGCACCAGAGGGTGATGACGAGGCACCAACGAAAGAAGAGAAAACCAAAATACAAGCTCTGAAAGAAATCATGCGAGGAGAGAAAACAACACTCCCCTCCCTAAGAGACAAAGATAGAAAGAAAGTCGGAGAAGTGACCGAACAGGTCAACTGCCTCTTACAGCACATAGAAACAAACACCCTCCTAGAACTCAACAACTTAATTTACGCTGGGGCGAAAATGGTAGCACAAAGCTTCACAACACAAGATAGGACCCCGAGCAATAATAGGGAAGAGAAACCCAACTGGGAAAGAAGACTTATTGTCACTCAGCCTTCAGCGATAACCACTGGGCAACCGGTGTGAAACTGTAAATTGCAGAATTACTGCGACCTATGAGTACAAGGAGAGGAGGGCTGGAGACTTGAGGAGACTTGCTGTCACTCAAACTCCAGCAGTTACCACCAGGCAACTGGTGTGAGATTCCAAATAATAATAATAATGATAATAATAATAATAATAATAATAATAATAATAATAATAATAATAATAATAATAATAATAATTATTATTATTATTATTATTTAAAAGATTGACTGAGCAGTGTAATTGGTTTATGTTATGACGAAGATATAATCTTATTTTACTCAATTCTTTAAATAGAATAAATCTAGAAGCAGAAGTCCTAAATCAGATAAAATTTAATTTGGTCATCCGGCCAAAGAGCTGTAGATAACAAACAAAGTCTTACAAACCATTACTACTGACTTGCTAAGCCAATGTTAAACAACGTTACAAGAGGAACATCTGAATATTTTCATGCCAATATTTTTAGTAGACTTTTGATGCCCATGAATTTTTAAACTTCATAGATGTAATAAAGTTTGGACTTTTGTCCTAATCTTGGTATATTTATTGGACACAACGTTCAACGTTTCAACCTTTGTACCTTCAAACAGGGGTAGACGTCTCGGTGATCACCGGGAACGTGGGCATTCCAATGTTCAATTTTTGGTCACAAACTCTGTTGTCGGTCGTAATTGATGTTAGAATCTGAAGTTATCTGGAGTTGGCGGACGTATCGATAGTAAATCTCCTGAAAACGGCCAGAGGGTAAAACGGCCGAAACGTAGTGTTCAAGAAATGAACCAAATTGAAGACAAACGTCTGAACAAAAGTTCACAAGATGATAATCCGTCATCTAAAAAATCCAGACAGAAATTTATAGATGTACTCACCCCGCGTAATCTGGTGAAAGTCTTGAATCTTCCTCATTTCAGCACTGCATGAGGGGATATCATAGCAATAGTCCATAGCTGTGTGGTGTATGAAGACCATATCAACTGGCATCGGGATAGATTCTACCTGGGTCGGGGGGCGTGCTCCCCATTCATCTCGAGTTACTAATGTAATATTATCACAGGTATAACCTCCGGATGCGGTGGCTGAAAAAGAAAAACCAAAATAAAGATGAACAGATCTTCAGAAACTGTCACGTGACCCACGTCTTTTGACAGCATGCCATGTTGGGGTGATCAATCAGAAATTTGGACTAAGGGGTAATCGATGAATAAGTTACTTATCCCTCCTTTTGTTGGATCACTAAAAAGTTTTAATGAAAAAAAAAAAACAGTAGACACAAGACAGTGACTGATTCAGCATAAACTTACATTATGAATTGAACCCCCACTATAATCATTGGAGGGCAGAGGAAAGAACTTTTTTGTAGACATAAGGCATAAACACATACATGCATACATACATAGCGAGCCAGCCAGAACAGTTTGAAAACTGAAGAAACCAATCGTGACAATTTTTGTTTATGGCTTATGCTAACACTAACATTATTGTATTGAAAGAAATGTAGTGAAACAGAAAGAAGTTGTCTTACTCTCCGCTAAAAGGGAATCGCACATTGGAAACTCTCCTTAGAAGATCCATAAAAATTACTATGTGCCAAAATCACCGAAAATACGACGGTGAACAATTCAAGGACAGTGAAGTATCATTCAATTTTGGAAAATGAAAGCTGAAATAAACAGGTCTGGTTCGTCAGAATATAGAAACCATCATGTGACGTCTTTTTGCAACCTCTGTTGGGCGTGATCAATTAAAGATAAGGCTGATCAATGAATAACTGACTTCTCTCGCATTTTGTTGGGCAGAGATCACTGAAAAAAGTCCGATTTTTCAAAAAGTAAGCTAGAATGCTGCTAAACACAAATTAAGGGGCTAATTTAGCATAAATTTAATTGTAAATTGAATTCAGATTTTGAAACCAACTTTTTTGTTTCCATAATGAGGAGTAAATGATTGAACTTTCAGCCCTCTGTGGTCCATGGTTGCAGGCTGTACATGCGACACATACATATACATAGCCAGCTAACCAGACAAAAATAAACAAGCTGGCACAAACCAGCGACCAATTTAGCATGAACACACATTGCAAACTCACCGCCCCCCCCAAAAAAAACCTATTGGGAGGCTTTTAAAAAAGCAGTTTCTATTGACATAAAGAATAAGTGTTGCAATTTTCAACTCTCTATCTTCATTTGTGCGGCAGTATAGGTGATACATACAAAGCCAGTCAGCCGGACCAACTTGAAAACTGAGAGAAACCTGTGTCAACAGTTTTGGTTTCTAACACTGATACTATGGTGGAGCGATATGCATTTCTGATACAAGAAATTTATTTCCTGCCTGTGATAGACGGCCATTTTAGACATTATATGTTGGGATTTCATTATTATAAATGAGGTGGTTACGTAGAAAATATTATTATTTTAACTGTAGGATGAACGATGATAGAAAAGTATAAAAACCCATTTGAAGCAATAACCCTTCTCTGATGCTCCTCTAATTATCATGTGCCATTTCTATGTATTCTCTAGGTTTTCTGTTCACAAATTCAGTAACATATGTTTATGGCTTATGGTATGAAATTTAAAACGACGGATAATCTATAGATGAAATATCAGATGAATATCGAAGATGCTGTAAGACTTATTATCTCAATATCTTAAGCTTAGACAATCAGCTGAGATGGATTGGAGTCTTGCGCTGTTATGGAGCACCACATCCAGTTAATGTGGGGCAAATTTTCCCAACGTTTTAACCTTTTCTATTGTCTCGAGATGACGTGACATAATCACTGTTTAAGTACCGGAGTCGTCAGAAATTTCTAGAACCATCGTGTGAAGGCCACCACTCAAAATAGGTTTGGGCCTCGGTCCAGGTTTATTATTAGCATATATAATTCTAGATATAAATCAAGTCGAGAAATGCTGAACAGTTCTCACTGTAGTAGTGTTAACTTCAAATGCTTTGTCGACGTTTCAGCAGCTTAAGAAGTAATATGACTCGTATTTGAAAATTTGCCGAACTTCTTTGTATGCACACCATTGCTGTTCAGGACACAAAAAACACCAATAATCACAAATTATATCTCTACGTCGAAACAGAAAAAAAAAAGAAATTATATTAGTAATTAGAAAGCACCAAGAGAGCGCATACTTATTGTCAAGGGGGGGGGTAATTATGAATGGATACGACCCAAACATTTAATCAGTTCTTCCATAGCCTTTGGTCCACCACATTTACTGAGAACTTCTAGAGACATTGTATGAACAAACATGAAATCTGGGCGGAATTATGTGGTTTGAACGTATAACTACGACGTAGGAAAAAAATTTTGCATGAATCTGCTCAAAAATTTAATCAGTTCTCCTGTGAATTGTTTCTCATTATTCCACTAAATATCATTGAAATTCATGGGTAACTTTCGGAGATATTATGTGAACTGACATCATCCCAATAATCCTAAAAATAAGAGTATACAACCAATGCATCATCCCGATAATCACTTATGGAGCTGAAACATGGAACCTAACGAAGATACAGACCTACAAACGGAGAAGCATGCAACGTGCGCATGAGAGAATCATGCTCAACCTCACATGGAGAGATCACAAGACAGCACAGTAAATCAGAAAGAAAACGGGGGCCAGAGACATCATACAATCCATTAGAAAACCCAAATGGCAATGGGCTAGTCATGTTGCAAGAATGGAAAACAACCGATGGATATCACGACTCACAACATGGATCCTCAGCGACTACATGCAAAACCGAGGCCGACAAAATACAAGATGGAGAGATGAATTAGACAAATTCAGAAAATACTGGCTCCGCGACGCCCATGATAGAGAACTGTGGCGAATCCTGAGGAAGGTCTATGTCCAACGACAGAATTGAAAGAATGATGATGATGATGATGATGATGATGATGATGATGATGATGATGATGATGATGATGATGATGATGATGATGATGATGATGATGAAATGTAATTGAAATAAAACACGAAAAAATATCCCGGAATCAGAAAAGATTCCTGGATCCGCCCCCAGATTTTTCAACCTCTTTCATACTCCGTTACCCACCCTCCCACAAATTAGATGGGGACAATTAGTCTAGTAAAACCAAGAGACCATAGAAGAAGAGTACTGCGCACTTCAATAAAGATGAAATACGTAGCATTAAGAGCTCCGCCCCTCATCTAATTTCGGCAGAGACACTGATAGGCAAGGATGCCAAATCAGGCACTTTTCAGCGAATTCTAGTCGAACTTCACCTTATTTAGCAAATAAACATCTGCAATAGCCAAAAATTTGGCCAGTACTTCTTTGATATTTAGCCGGGTTCATTTTATTTTTTAGCAAACTCAAAACATACATATTCAATATTTTTTGTCATAAAATTAGCTGAAAATGGGGAAAAGCCGATTTTAGCCATTTTTAAAGTTCAGTCAGAGCAAAATCAAACTACATTGGAAAAATATTTTTCATTTTTTCATAATTTTCATCATTTTTCTGCCAAAGATGGATAAACCGAATTTTATTCGAAAGTTCAGAATATTTTTGAAGTCAGATACTAAATTCGTTTTTTTGAAAATTGAGCTCAATATAAGTAAATGTACAATTTTTTTTTTATTCATTTGTTCTGGGGTCTTAGTATATAATTTTTTAATCAGACTGCAAGTGATTATAGAACATTTTTAGCCATAAAGTTGGCCGAAAGTGGAGAAGATTTTAAATAATTTTAGAACAGTTTCAATCGGAAAAATCAAACTTGAGTTAGCAACACTGCTGATATACCGCATATATTAACGGATAGCGAGGCATAGCAACAATTTATCAATGCAAGCAAATCATTATCAGTGCGTTACAGATTGAGAAAAAAAGAACTGAATTGGCAGATGTCAGTTGGGAAATTGCTCGTGATAAAATACCAGATACGGAAAAAACGTCTGAAATTTCAGTAGTTAGGAGAGAGAGGGAAATGGTTGCATTATCGTCATTGAAGTTAAGTGAAGCGATAGGCTAAAAATAACCATGCGGGGATTCCCAGCGGCCAGAGGAAGCAGCACTTGTTATCCTCTTGGCAGAGAGGAGTAATCAGCGGGAGTGACGAGGCAGAGAGTTAGTAGTGGTGGGGAAAACCCAGCGAGTATGTGATAACTTCAACGACTCAACAAGTAGTCAACAGCCCTGGCAGGTAAATCCAGAAGTCTTCAACGTGATCGACTGAAAGAAAGATTGTGAAAATAGGTTGGGCTTGAATTCAAAATCTACTCACACAATCTACTTACATGACGTTCCATCGAAAATACAAAGTTCACACACACACACATACACACACACACACACACACACACACATCGCGAACACACACGCATACACATAGACGTCCGCTGCCATTTTCGAACATGGGAGGGGGAAAAGAATGTACATCAGGGATGGGTGGCGAAGGGATATATTCGGAATGTATCTTGATGGCCACCAAGACTGCCAATTTAGAAGTGATTTTTGCGATATTTCGATTCTGGAAATCACTCATAATTTCGATATTTTCAATTTAAAAACATCTCAATTGGCAACATTGAACTTACGAATTCGAAAAAAAGATCATCTAAATTGACAACCCTGTCACACGATTGGTTTTCCACTCGCAATTCGTAGTGCAAGCAAGTGCGATCTACTGTATCATGTAGATATCAGATGTTGCACTTGCCTGTTGACGGAGACGCATTTCTTGACACCGAGGTGACCAGGAAGAGTGAGCACCAGTGAATAAGGGAACTTTAAGTTGAGATTACATAAACAAATTGTACAGCACCATTATCCTCTATTGACTATAAGGTTTTAACTTTCATAACCCATCACCCTCGGTGAGGAGACTTGATTGAGTCGGGGGGGGGGGGCTATTTATCACTTCCTCCCTAGCGGGCAACCATGCATATACATACATATGCATACGCGTGTATGTGGTATGCATTTGCATGTGTGTATGGGACATGCGTGAGGAAGTGTATGTGAACATACGCCCGCGTATGTATATGGTGTGTATTTGTTTGAGTGTATGTATGTATGAATGTATGTACGTTTGCGTTTGCTCTTAAGTTTCCGATATTTTACCCCACAGGACAACCAAAAAGCAGCGATACAAAGTACACACGGAAAGACGGAGAAAAGCTTCCCTATATTTACATAGTTTGTTTTTACCACAGAATTAATATAGAACCAGCTTGTATCTATTTTAAGTTTCATACATCTTAATACGTAAATTGTTGACGGGGATGCCCATAGAGGTATTATTGTTATTATCATCATCATCATCATAATTATTATTATTATTATTATAAGTGTTGATGATTATTAGTTGCTTTTTATCGCACCATTTTTTTCTCTTTGCTCAGGGCGATTTCCCTCCAGTTGCAAGTAAATAGCATTAGGTTAGATTCGAACCCTCATTCCAAACGGGAAGTACCGTTTAGCCCGTCCTGCTCTGCCAATTAAGCTATCAAAACTCAACTAGAAGACAGAAGTCCAAATAACACCTTTAACCCCCCCCCATCCCGATCAGCAGCCATGTTTGTTTACATCTTGGTAGGTTCAGTAATTGATACATTTTTCTGTTCAACACTGGCGGAGGGAAATCGGCCAAAACAAAAGAAAAAAACGCGATAGAAAACGACTAATAAATTAAGATTAAGGTAAAAGTACTTACAAAGTTTAGAATTACAATGATCTATAATGCTTCATCTAATTAAAAAAATGGGTTGAAATAGATATACAACAAAATTAATATAGGAACAAATACCACAGAGATCCCAGGAGAACTTTTCAGACCAGCAGAAATTTCTTTGCGCTTTGAAAAACGATGGCAAAGGACGAAGTAAAATTTGAGTTGAGCCATCAGAAGAAAAGTACAAAAAAGAGCAGATAAATCTAAATTATAAGAGTACATTTTGATATAAAGATAAAGAAGATGAAGTACAAAAATCTAGATAACGTGCATGAAACAATGTGACTGGAATGCTAATGCAGATATGAAGCGAAATTGAAATTAAAAGAGTTAATTTTTATGATGGAAATCATTTCAGATGATGATTGAGCATTGCTATGACTTTTTTATAACATGATGAACTGCTACAGCCCAACTCTATCTAATTTGTTGGAAAAATCAACAGACAATTTAATTAAAAACGTTTGTTGAGTTTATCATGTTTTCAAGAGTATATTTCCATGTTAAAATTCTGTTGAGGGTTTGAGAGAAAATTGCAAATTAATTATTCCAGTCACGTGAGTGACTATCAAGTAGACAGTTTATTTAACCTTCAATGCTCGCTGGAAATTTTGGGAAATTTCCAACGGACCCAAATTTTCTACTCCTGGTGTACTTATTCATTTAGGAGATGAAACTAAGTTCGAAAATCAGATAAATTAGCAAATTCTTTTTAAATGAATTCACTAGACACTTAACACCTTTCAAGATGGCTGCTCTTGAACTTAGAATCTTTTTTTTTCAAACTCTAGACTAAACCTGGAGATTTGTCGGACCCCAATCCAAAGCTACAATTGACTTAAGTTTTCTACCGTAGCAAGAACAATAAAGACAAGAACAATCCTCGTCAAATTTTGGAAGTAAATGTAAACATTCCCTACCATGTTTTGAAATCACGACAAGCTAATAGATTGGCTGGTGTTTGCCGACAGAGCTACATTGTCAAGTCTTACATATCTACAAAATTTATCAAACTGATACGCAAGGGCTTATTTCATTTTAATAAATACATTTATACAAAAATTATATGTATATCATTTTGTATTCATTATGAATACCGCATCTTCAGTCGGGGTAGAGGTAGTAGCGGAGTTTGACCTCATAACAGCCAGGCTTGTTTACTGCAACTGACACTTGTGTAGTAACTTCCAGTGTTAAGTCTCGACGGTGCTAGAGCCCAGATAAAAGCTATAATTCGAAATCTGATCTCTAGCTAGACCCTTTACGCCCGGAAGAGCTACATAACAATATATCCCAATCCACAATACGCCTATTCATTAAATATTTGTGAATGGGGCGCAGTGTTTTAAAATCTCGACAGTAATCGAAAGTCGCTGGAGACAACGGAGGAGTAATGATTCAATAGAGTCTACATACCTGAGAGATTGGAACTCATAATATTCTCCATGAGTCCAGTACAAGTTGAGTATTCCACCACAGCTTACACTTCAATAATGACGAGAAGAGGGAAAAAATAGAATGAATTTCGTGTTGGAAGAGTCATGTACTTATATAACGAAGGGTAATTTTCTTTGGCTTGTTTCTCTGGTTGTAATTTGATTGCCGGACACAATTTTTCAGATAAAAATATCAGATAACAATTTTGGTGATAAAAATATTTCTCTTCTTTCAATTCAAAACAATAGATTCTTCCGCTGAAACGAGTTCAGTAAAAAGAAATAAGCATCTGCTAGATATTCGAATACAACTAGGATTTTCCCCCTAATTCAGGTCATCTAAAGCAAATGTGGTATTCCCACACACACCTCAAAGTCAGTATCAATGCGTTGGAAGAGGAATCCTTTTTCACATGAGCAGTGGCGCTTCATCTATAGTCACCCTGGGACTACAGCAACCCTCTTTATTTTCACCTTATATACACGTATAATGTACATGTTTATTTATTCATATTTTTATGTACTATTATCAATAATCCTCACACTTCAAGAAATAAAATCAATGAAGATTCCTGTGTAACTGTCTATTCCAAAGGTCGTTTTATCCCGTGACTGAGCCGATACCATAGGCAAACTATTAAGCGAGTTAAGATACTGGGGCCCACGGCAGTGCCGAGCGGTTATCTGTGTGGAAAGCAGTGGTAATATACATACATATATATATATATATATATATATATATATATATATATTATTGTGTCATCCACAGACAGCTGTTTCGATGTATTACATCTCTTCAGTGTGGCTAAAGACTTCATCCCATCCAGTACCACGAGACAGAATTGAAACCGATATCCCACCTCTGGACTACGGAAGTGGGTGGTCAGTAAGGCTGAATCTAAGTGATATATTCATTTACGCAGAAACTCCTCATCCACCATATTCCTATGGAAGAGCATTGCATAAGCTTACAATGGATGAGTTACCTCACTTGAAGAGTGCTCAACCCTAAATAGAGGAGCATTAATCTGTATAGGAGCATATATATATATATATATATATATATATATATATATATATATATATATATATATATGTGTGTGTGTGTGTGTGTGTGTGTGTGTGTATGTATGTATGTATGTATATTCTTGTGGGCACTGTTCATTAACTGCATCGAAAGAGAAGGAGGATGAAAATAGACTTGTTAGACAAATCTGGTCTTTTTTTAACTTGTTGCTGTAATATTTTTAATAAATCCTTATATTTGGTTAGAGTGAACTTCAGTATTGCAATGTTTTATAAACTATCATTATCATTAAATTCTTAATACTTCTATTTATCTTCATGCTCATTTTTCAGTTGCTTTGTTCATCGAAAATTTCATATTGTGATGGAAAAAATCAACTGAAAAATTACGATGTAGTTTAATAGTAGTATTGAAAAAGATTGAATGAAATTGATAATGATGATCCAAGTATTTTATCTAACGGAAACAAATAAAATAATTGCTTTGATAAACAATTTTGGCTATTTCTACATGTTTTTGACCATAAACGTCTCCAAACTACGCTTTTTTTTCAACTGTGAAAAATTATCTTTATTGAAATAGTAACAAAATAATTTACTTCCAATCAAATCTAAGTCACAAAGCAACATTTAATTAGCCAGTGAATAATTATGATATTTCATTTATCATCTCCGAAAGTTTAATGGGTTTGGAGTAGACAGAATTAGGCCCCAAATTCACCAAATCCAGTCGGTGGTGCACTTCTAGTGTCAACGCGATGACCACCGTAGGGTCATGACCTCGTCATTCTTAGTTCTGTTCCCAATAAAAGCATACTTTTGCTGATAGTGGTGTTTCGAAATCTGAAGTTTTGGGTGAATTTTGAACCCCATTCTTTTAAAATCTGCTCATTTGATTTATTTACGTTCTCAGGTCAACTCTGCTGATAACGAACGTGTTTGGTACAAATCGTCTTTGCTAACTAATCAATTTTTTTCCCAATAAATCTTTTTGGCAACAGTTCTGTTCTGTTTTTTGTTTTTTTTTGTTTTTTTTTACAGAATTTCATTTATTCCTGACTGAGCTGTAACTTAATAAAACATTTTAAGGTAGGCATTTAATTAAAATTCATTATTTTTCCATTGATTTCTGTTGGAATATTTTTTTCATTTGAATGATTGTCAACATATTCTCATTCAATATTAAGTTATCGAGAATTTTTCGGAAAATTTACTTTGTAAAAAATGTAAATTAACCTCTTTGCTTCCCCAGGAAACAAGTTATGTGACAGTGAATGAACTTCAACAACTTGAATTTTCACTGTTGTCTCTTCATGAAAAGTTGCTATCAAGACGAAAGGCCGCCCCTCACCTGATATCAAAATATCTAAGCCAAGAATAAGTAACAATAACAGGTATATATGCAGCTTTAATTTAGAATGGTACCAAAGGGAAGATAGGCTGTGTAGTTGTGAAGTAAAAGATTTTTTTTGTTTTCCGTGTTTGTTGATTGGTGATGCAACATGGATAAAAGATGGCTTTAGAAATACAAATAAAATGAAAGAAAAAATCGAAAGTCATGAATCGTTAGTTTTGATATTTTATCATTATATATATATATATATATATATATATATATATATATATATATATGATAAATTACGTTATATTACATAGAGATTTATTTGAAATGATCCCCCATGGTTATGCAGTTAATATATCACTCAACTTTGACAACGTAAATTGAATAAACATATTCTTTGATTGTTTATTCTATTCATGTTGTCTAAATTAAGTGATATATTAATATATCAACCGTGTAACGATGGCAGATCATTTCAAAAAAGTTTTATATGTTGTAATGAAATTTATAATTCATTCTATCTGACCAAATATGTCCATTTCGTAAATACGCACACACACACACACACACACACACACACACATATATATATATATATATATATATATATATATATATATATATATATATATATATATATCATGTGTCATCCACAGACAGCTGTTTCGATGTATTACATCTCTTCAGTGTGGCTATATATATATATATATATATATATATATATATATATATATATATATATATGTGTGTGTGTGTGTGTGTTACATAGTATTTTTAAAAAACTCTTTGAAATTCTCTGAATCAGCACCCCACAACATAAAGTCCCAAGCTGCCACTTCCCACGGGTAATAGTCGTCGTAATTATGATAATATCAGAAGAGATTAAACTGAAACTTTATCAATGGCAGCCCAGAATAATGTAATAGGAAGTGCATATATAAAGACCAAGAGACAGGAAACGAAAATTCCAAATACACAAGATGTTGAGATGTAATCATATAGGCCAATGTAGCAAGTTGTGCCCAGAAAAGCGTACAAATGCTCTAAACCCTCTTGTTAGCGGACCTCTTATACGAATTTCGGGAATACTGGACAAAATACGTTTTTGGTGAATATTTCGACCGCCACGAGAATATCGAGAATAGTTGAAATTTATGGTCTAGTCCTTTAGTGGGAGAAACGACCAGCATTGCTTCCTGACTCCCACTTCACTAATTGTATTTACACTCTTGATTGGAACAGTGTTTTACTAATTCGCTTCCTTAATGGTCCCTGAAATTATTAGGCTTTCTCATCACTTAAAATTGCACCCAAACATGGGGGTGGCACTGATGAAATGACGATGTTATAAAAATAATCAGAAATTAGATCTGATAATGAAGTCGAAAAGTGGTGCGTCACTGCTATGTGTGTGTGACGAATACGGTGTGAACAAACGGCGTCAGACATACGTAAGACCAAAGATAAAAGATACAATGTAGATAGAATTTGTCTTATTTCCTTTATTGATAATTATTGGTAACTCTGAGACACTCAGGTTTAGGCTCTTTCGTATTTGGCCAGTTGAAAAAAATGATGTACGTACAGGAATTAAAATAAGACTATGAAATAAACTTCTCCAATGGTGCATAATATTATTGGATATATAAAAAAATAGCTTGTAGTCTCCTCTCCAAACATAAACATATTCAAACCTGAACCCAGAAAAGATTTCGGACACTGAATGTACGAATAAGAATTTTCGAATTAAATAATAAACCACAATAGTACTTAATAGGTTGGCCTTATTAACCTAATATTTCCTGATTGAAATATGAATGATGTTAAATCACACGCTGACATGAATGATTAGAAGAATGACGTTGTGAGACATAGCTCCCATATTGAGAAACGGGTTTTTCTATCGCAGCCCTTTCTACTTCTGGCAATGACCTGGTTATCAAGAGCTCGGCAAAACCCACTCACTGACGCAAATAGATAAATACACGAATAGAACATACAAAATAAGAGGACATTTAGAAGGAGAACGGTAACGTAACTGTTTTATGCTTAACCGGTTTAGTGCTTATTTAGTGATTCATCTTTTATTGACGAAATAAATAGTGTGCAATCGATTCTTTTCCTTGATATACGTAAATAGGGGGATAAATGAATGTCCACCAATGAGTTTTTGTTGAACAGGTTTCTTATGACGTATGTGCAACGCCCTGTCTGAGGGAATTCATGACAATATTTATCCCCTCCTGTCCAAATACGAAATTTTCAGGCATTCATGGAATTTTTAACCGTCGTTATTAGATCATTTGAATGGGGCTGATTTGGAAACTTTTCTTCTTCAAATACTGAAATGGTCTGTTCTTCCTCCATGAATTCTCTCATTTCTTTTTATCTATCCGCCATTTTCAACATCAGGTGTTCACAGGTGTGTAACTTTCATACAAATAACTAAGCTTTTTGCTAATAATGATGGAATAATCAAAGAGAAAATGAGAGAATTCATTAAAGAAACGTCAAGACAGTGAAATGTTAAAATCAGTTACATTCAAATGGTCCGATAACGACAGTTAAAAACTCTATCTTTTCCAATTTGATGAAAAATTGCTTTTAGCATATTATTATACAAGCATACAAAACAGCATCTTATGGCAGATAATACGAATAGTTTTTTCTCTCTCCGTTATATTTAAACAAATATATTTTATTGCATGGACAAAAGGCGGCTGTACTTTGATTCTAGGAAAAATGAACCAGAGAAATTCTCCGGGATATTCTCTGGGATTCACAATCCACCAATTGTGTCTAAGCGAGTTTTGTTAGATTAAACGAGTGTTCTGTAAAACGATTTCAAGTCCAGACGATGGTAAGTGGCCGCGTTATTATAACTTCACAGTGTTCTTATTTTCATACCCTTCCAGTGTGGCCACTCACCTGATAATTGAAAAGCCATGTCATCCACCAAAAGAGAACCCAAATAAGCTGAAAAAAGCCTAGATCGTGGACAAACTAACAAGTAAATAATTCAAGCGTGTATAATTCGATAAAAAAAATAATCATTAATTAATTACATTGCAATATACGTTGTGCCACTTCAATTCTGTGGTCCGTTTTGGAATGTTGCTTACGTCACAGAAACGTGTATTAACAACGCCAAAATTTTTCCCAATTGTTTTAAATGAATTCTCTCTCCTTGTTTAGATTTTTTTCCACTGATGAATTTTAAAAAGTCTACAAGTAAGATCTCTTTAAAAAAAAATTATATTTCTCAATTTCTATTTTATTTACTTATATACTTTTTACGTTTCTTTCGTGCTCAAAGACATTACTCAAAATAATTTCTGGTGGGAATCTTCAATTTGATTAAGCTCTACATTTTGATAGTAAAAATATTTTCATTAGACATTCTTTCTAACAAACATAATACTTTTCTTCTTATACTTGGTGTGCATAAAATAATTGATTTGAATCAATTTACATTAAAGAGTTGCTTCCCTTATATCTAGCGTACATGACGGATAAAAAGAATGACCCATATGCAGTCAACAGTTAATGATTTAGATATGTATACCAATCTACCTGAACGATATGCACCTTTTTCAATGACTTCTCTCTTAACAAACTGTCGCCTTAATGCAAATATTAGCAAAACTTTTTTTGCGGCAAAAAAACCCCAAGAAAGATGTCATTAAAATGAAAACACCAGATATGAGTTGAAAAAACAACAATGGCAGCAAAGCTTACGACCTCAAATATTGCAAACTATTTTCTATGTAGATGAATGCTTCCTGTCATTCAACATTGACATTCAATATTGAAACACTGTCTTATTTTAATACATTAAACATTTGTTCGGGGAATTGCTATCAAAAGAAAAACAAAGGTGAAACGATCGACAGTTTTCTTGAAAGCCCATTTACATAAAAGCAATTTTTTACATTCTTGAACAAAGCCGGTTGACACTCAAGTCGTAGGTTATAAGAATAGACAATTGTAAACAATATTAGAAACTGCAAACGAAAACTGTCACCGAAACTGTCAACATAATTTCTTCAGTTTTCAAATTCATCTGTATGTATTTATATGTACATGTATGCATGTATGTATCACGTGTTCAGACACCCCCCCCCCAGCTAGAGGGATGAAAATTTCAACATCTACTCATTGTATTTAGAAAAACAGTTTTGTTTTGTTTGTTTTTTTTTGTTTTGGGAAAATTCAACCCCCAAATAGATTTTCTGGGAGTTTTCAATTTACAATGTGAGTTTATCGTTTATTGATCTCTTAGTTTACATCCAACACCATTCACACTTGTTTTGTTTATTCATTTCAATCTTCAGTTTTTTTTTCACTGTCCAACAAGTGAGATGTAACTTATTCATTGATGTCCTCTTTCCCCAATTTTTTAACTGATCACCATAACATGGCATGCTGCCGGAAGATGTTGGTCACGTGACAACTTTTATTGAGTGACTAACCAGACCTGTTCATCTATTGATTAAGTATTAAATGATATTATCCAAAGTGAACAAATTATTTTCCCCTAACTCAAGATCTTGATGCAAACGTTCAAAAGGTATTCGAAGGAATATTGGTTACTACTGGACAAGAAGACGTGGAACCTTATCAAGAGACTAAGCCTCAAACTGAAAATCATGCAACGTGCGCAGCAGAGAATCATGTTCAATCCCACATGGTGAGATCACAATGTATTGAAGAAAAAACAGGAGTCCGAAAAATCGTATAATCCATTGAAAAAACTCAAATAGCAATGGGCTGATTATGTTGCAAGAATGGTAGACAACCGATTGACATCACGACTCCCCAGAGATCACAAGTGAAACAGAGGCCGGCAGAATAAAAGATGGAGAGACGAATTAGATAAGTCCATAAAGTATTGGCTCCGCAACACCCATGATAGAGAGGTCTATGTCCAATGACAGATGACAAAAGACTGATGATGATGAACAATATTGAGAATGTCACCTTCCACGAAACAGGGAATAATGTGTTCATGCCAAAGTCAACTACTGACTGGGCATTCTATAAATATTGCTTTGTGAAAAATAAAATGGTTGCATATGTATCCACGAAACAATAAGCGCATTTATTAGTCATGGTCAGGTTTGACTCCTGTGTTTCTGGTGCCGCAAGTAAGCTTAACTCCAGTACCAAGAAAATATTTGACTGTCAAATATTTTGAAAAATATAACATTCACCGTGGAATTTTCTCATTTTTTTTCTTTATAATTCATTCATTTTTACATTTGTTGATTTGTATCAAGAAAGTCCTAGTGAATCAGACACAGGACTGGCACCTCTTACAACATGACGTCCTGGGCGATGGTCCATATTGCCTGACAGTACAAAGGGCCGATCCTGATCTCAGTGTAAACCAGAATACAATTATGTGTTGACACTGCTGGGTTTTTCCACCTAGGTCTAGGGTTTCCAGATTTTTTATTTCTATAATTCCATAAAAAAATAGATTTTATCTGTGCTTGGGCACATCTACCAAAAAAATTAGTATATGTATATACTTAGTTAATAGTTGTGTCAAGACAAGAGTTTGTTAAGCGGGTGCATTTCGTCAAGAATTTACGTAATTAATTTAATGTTCATTTTTTTTTTAATGTCAAGCAAACTATTTTCTTTTTCAAAAGTTAAACTGAATATGTACACCAATTTAATGTTTTTTTATATACGGAAGAAACGTGGAAAATATGAAGGAAAATGTATAAAAATTAAGAAACATAACTAAGAATATTTTTAAAGAGGTTTTTGCTAGTAAATTTTGAAAAAATATTCGTCAGTGGAAAAATAAAAAATAAATTACATTCATGACAAGGGAGGAGATTTCATAAAAGGAATAGCTTTAATAACGGGGAGAGAATTCATGCACTGACTTCCGGTGTTGATAGTAGGTACTTCATTTTTCTGACGTGAGCGACATTCGAAAGCGGACCACTGAATTGAAAAAGTATTGAGTATACTTCAAAGCAAATATCAAATTAGTGATTAGTTTAGTTTTTAATGCATTATACACGCTCAAATTATTTACTTGATAGTTTTTTCTATTATCTAGTGTTTGTTTTGTTTTTTTTAGTTTACCCAGGATTTTTTTATTGTCGACCTGGGGGTTTTATTGTCAGGTGTGTGACAACACTAGAGCAAAAAACAAATTACCGACTAAACACTTGAAAGTGGCTAACTGGAAAGCTCTTGAGAAATATTTGTCCTGCAAAAAGAGTAAAAATTCCTACTAGGAAATCAATACATGCGCCTTGCATAAGTAGCGTTCAAAGCGGAGATTAATTAAAGATTTTAACTTCAATTTAAAAAAGCATAACTAGCTTCTTCACGACTTAAGGGTAAAAACAAGCCTGGCTGCTCAAGGTCAAACTCTATCCCTACTTCTATTTCAACTGTAGACGATTACTGCAACTTTTGTATTTGATTTTTTTTTCTAATCAAAAAATGTATTGATACAAATGTATTTATCCATTAGAATGGAATAAGTCCTCACGTAATCCTAGCATAATTTTCCGAAGACTCGTCAATTTAGCTCAGTTGGTAAGAGAACCGCCTGCTGACCACTTGTGATTTTAAATTAGAATAGGGAAGTGTTTATTTTACATATCAGTCCGGTTTAACGTAACGGGACTGATTGACAAACCGTGAAGAGTTTACTCTCTTCATTTTGGCAGGGATTGTTGTTGTTGTTGTTGTTGTTGTTGTTACGATTGAAGAACAAAGTCAACTCCAAACTGGAGACATTCGAAGGATTATTATTCCCAACATACTTCAATATTCTCCGACCTTCCTCGGGTGAAAAGAGGAAGATCTTCTGTGTGAATAGATTAGTAGACTTAATACTCGCTTTTCATAATTCTTTGGAATCCAACTGCAGAAACCCATCAAGTATTTTTCTTTTCAATCTAGCACGAGATCTAACCACTATTATTCATAAACCAGCAAGTAATAATGCAGTGGATTAAACATTTCAGAAATTAGATTTTAATTGCGTTTAGGCAAGTCTGAACCTTGTCAGGTTTTCAAACCAAGGATGGTTTGAGCTAACTATAGTAACGATGACGATTGCAAGACGCTAACTTCCCAGCCACGAATGATTAAAATCAAAGCAAACAAGCTTATTGATATTTACCAAGCATGGCTTAGTTTGTCATAAAACCAAGGGCATAGAGCACTCAGAAAGGCTGAAACTCACTACACTAGCGAACGGTCCGTGGAACTAGTTTACTAACCTCAAAGAAAGGCGCCCAGGTGGAAACGTTGATTGCCTTGGTGTGAAATCGGAGTTTTCACATTCCAACGAGCGTAAACTGTAACCTGGCAACTAAAAGGGGGTCTCCTACGGGGCCCTCGGCAACTCCTTGCTCTAACCATCATGAATCTTTTAGCGACCGTCGTTGGACATGGTCCTTCCTTAAGATTTGCCAGGCCTCTCTATGATGGAAGTCATGATGCCAAAACCTTCTCATCTACTCTAAATCGTCGCGCTATGTTATTTCTTGCCGGCAACAATTTCGCATATGGTCATTAGAGATTCACCTAGTGAGTCGTGATGTCCAGCAGTTGTCTGACATTCTTGCAACATTGCCAGCCCATGGCCATTTGAGTTTTCTAATGATCCTTTTTGACGCTTTCTTGTTATCAAATACACTGTGCTGCCTTGTGATCTCTCCATGTGATGTTGAGCATGATACCTTCCATTGCACTTAGTTCTAAACTCAATCGTTTGGCCAAGTTTCTAGTTTTAGCCCCGTGGATGACTATCAGAAGAATGCATTGGTTGCTGACTATTCTCTTCAAAATCAATATTTTTCTGACTAAAAGGAAGAAGCTTTCACCTGTAGCGGATGAAGTTTTACCGACCTGATACTTATGGATGAACATTTTGGAATTGTTTTCCCCTCACCACATCGCAGCGCAAGCTAATCTACAACTCTTTTTTTTGTTGTTGTTGTTTTTGTTTCACACGACAGTTTAATAGTCATCCTATCATTGACCCTGGAATGTCAGGTCACAAGATATCATCAATACAAATGGCTAATGATGGCTGGGCAAACCGCAAGAGAGAACTGCATGGGAATAAAGAAATGAAAATAAGACAGCTGTAGTTTTCGTTACGACAAAAGGCGGCGACTCTCTCGGAAGAACAAAGAGTAAACCAAGCGACAAAATTTGAAAAAGATTTTACTGCATTTAAGTGTACGAATGGTTAACAGCAATGGGACAGTTAGTAGTCAATGTCTGTTTTATGACTGGTTGATACGCTTGTAACCAGTGGTGAGCACTGCTGATAAATCCCTAAAAAATTAGCGGAAGCAGGGATAATCGCTAACCGCTAACTTATACTATGTGAATTTAGCCTTGATCTTTTTTTTCTTTTCTTTTTTCTTTTCTTTTTTTCTTTTTTTTTTTTTTTTGCTTTAAAACCCATCAAATAGACGCTGACAGCTAAAATTTTAATGTGCTTTGTCTAGTACAGGATGGATGGGAGACAAACTGTCTAGCTTGAATTAAACGATAGAAATCATGGCTTTTACCTTGATTTAAAAACCAACCAGCGTCGGTTGAAAAAAAAAAACACTATATCTGCCACCAAGCGGTCAGCCAAACCCCCAATATGCAACCTAAAGTTGGTTAAGTATGAGCTGACTGTCATCTCTAAGATCTTTCCACACACACACACACTTGTTAAATTATGTTTAATTCGTACTGCTATATATGCACATACATACACGCGTAAGAACGCACACACTCTGTCATTTAAGTGTGTAGTGTTTGCTACTTACACGGGCATGTCCGTTTAAAAAGTGCATCCGGTTTCTTGGAAATCTTCAAGAGATTTAAATTTGAAATAATGAGACGCTGTTCTTTATTTATTTATGATGTCGTTAATAGAAACAATCAACACGGAAATATCGTCGTTAATCGTAATAATAATCAAAGATTTTTTCAAAATGTCATTACGTCATATATAATTTGATTCAATCACGTTGTATAGACAAAATTAGCAGAAAAAATGATTCTCTCTCTCTCTCTCTCTCTCTCTCTCTCTCTTATTCTAACATCAATTTGAAATGATTAAACGCGCATATCATATCATCAAAACGTCACTTTCTTATGGTTACAAAACGTATCCATTTCAGTAGAGATGCCTGTCATTTGTAGGATTACTTGGAAAACAAGTCAGCTCTAAGAGGAACAGGAAAAAGAACAGACTCTGTACGAAACCTGCGACGTCGGATATGCAATTTTTCGACAACATTTGGCAGCATTAGTTCTTGTAATAAAACTATTCCTTTGTTTCCAATCTATTTTCTCAAGTAAATCCCCATTAAAACACCCAAAACAAAAATAAATAATCATCGGATCAAAAATAAAACGAAAAATATCGTCCAAAATGCAATATAACTTATTGTGAAATTAAAAAGTTATAAATACGTAAATATCAATTGTAAACATTTGTTATAAATACTCTTCAGTCTACCTAGTTTTTCTTTTGTTGTTTTTTTTTTCTCCAATGCAAATTTTTAACATTAAATGAAATTTGTGGCTACGTAATATCATTAACCAACAAAGCGAAATTCTGATCCAAAAATTAGCTTTTTCGATAAAATGTTTTTGTATTGTACATTTTCACCACAAAAATTACAGAAAATACCATTTTTAAGTATGGAAACATTAATATCCGAGTGAATTAAGGCATTAACTGTTTATGATTCATTGACTCGTCATATTGCATTCACCCGAAAATAATTCCATCCACCCTTGGGTGGATCATTCACCCATTTCAGAATTACAGAACTACTATTTTGGTTCGGTTCAATGTTTCAGCTCCCTAGGTGACTATCTGTAAGAAGCTTCGGTTTTATTCCCTTATTTTAGGACTAGTAGGATTTTCTTGTTCTCTAAGGTCGAGCCTAGCTCTACCAAAAGCGTACCAACCAAGAGTGATTCTTTTGTGCAACGACGGACACAAAATGATAATGATGATGATGAATTGAACAAATGAATCAACACACGGCAGGGACTTGGACTGAGGAGTGACAAAAAATTTAGGAAACTAATGAAGCACATGAAAAATCATACGAATATTTCGCTAGCAAAAATGATGCATATATTTGTGCTTGTATCTCGCCTCTGTTGAAGTTATTTACTTCAGAAGTTCTTTTTTTTTTCATGTAATGTGTTTGTCGTATTTATCCTTGAGGTTGTAATCTCTTTGCGTAACAAGTGCAGTTGGGCCATCATGTACTAGTGAGTTCCAATTGTTTACTATTCTTCGAGAGAGAAAGTTTCTTTTCAAGTAATTTTTTTTTCCTCAGTGTACTTTATAAATTTCGTTCTTGTTTCTTTAGTTCATAAGTGAAGCACTTCTCGTCTGGGATGTTATCTACACCTTTCATTGATTTGAATGTTTGTATTACGTCTCCTCTGATTCATCTCACCTGTAGTGTCGATGATTTTAGTTTCTAACGCCTATCTGCAAATGGGAGCTTTTTAAACCACAAAATAATTAGGAAGCTTCATCTTGACAACTAAATAAATAAATAAATAAATATATATATATATATATATATATATAATTAGGACTTGCTGTTGCTTTAAGCCAGCTAACAAAAACAGACTCAACAACTAGAATCAGCGACTTGTTGACATAGAATCCTTTACTTTTGTATCAGGGGCGACACTAGATCCGATGGCGACCCTTGTAACTTTTTAAAAGATTATTTTTTAGATTCTCTTTACATTATTTTTTAGATTTTTCAGAGTTCCTCTGATATATTGCACCCTCAGAGCTCCAGCGCCCCCCCCTTGCAGTTGCAGAGTCTGTAACACTGTTGCCACTCCCCTGACAATAGAAAAACAAAACAAAATAGAGAAGCTAAAGAAATTAGATTGTAGAAAAACTATCAAGTAAATAATTCAAGTGTGAATAATGCGATAAAAACTAAACTAACCATTCAATACTTACATAGCAATAATAGGTATGAAAAAAAAAAAATGATAAATTTACTTCTCTCTGAATTCTCTTCTCCGTGCATAAAAACATTACTTTAAATAGTCGCTTTCTGGCATTTAGACAGCCTCTGAATTTTGGTAGGGAAAATATTTTTATTTGACTTTTTTTTCAAAAAAACAAACGTATCAAATTTCTGGTGCACATAAAATCATTACTTTGAATTAATTCACATTAACGAGTTACTTCCATAACATCTGGCGTACATAGGGTAGAAAAAGCATTACCTCTCAGCAAGTCAGCAGTTTATGGTTTGAATACGTACATTAATCTCCTTTGTGGTTGTATACCCTTCTTTTTGGCACCAGCAGAATTTTCTTGTCATTGCAGGTTGAGCTTACCCTGTCGAGAGCAAGTATTGCCAACCTAGTATGATTCTTTGCTTGATTTCTTCTTCTTTGGAGGGTTACATTGAGATTAGTTGTCCTACGTAGATGTTGTGGTCTACTGTATCCAGTTCTATGCCTTCAATTTTGATTATTGTATCTTTATCCTCAACATATACGTTGTGTATGACATTTGTTTCACTGAAGTTCATGTGGAGGCCAACTTTCTTGCTCTCTTCGTTCAGTCTACCCGGCATTATCTGGGGATCATGGATATGTTCAGCAAAAATGATTAGGTCGTCTACAAATGAGGTTGAATACACTTATTGAGCGGAAACATGGCACCCAACCAAAAGACTGACCCTTAAACTGAGAACCATGCAATGTGCACAAGAGAATCGTGCTCAATATAACATGGAGAGATCGCAAGACAGCACAGTATATTTAAGGAAAAACTGGAATCCGAGATATGAAATCCATAAGAAAAATAGCAATGGGCTGGCCTTGTTGCAAGAATGGTAGACAACCGATGGACATCACGACTACGTGGATCTCAAGAGATCACATGCAAAACTGAGGCCGACAAAATATGGTGTTACGAACTAGATAAGTCCAGCAAGTACTGACCGATAGAGAGGTCTGGCGAATCCCAGGGAAGGTCTATGTCCATCAACAGACCTTAAAAGGCTGCTGCTGATCATGATGATGTTGATGATGATAATGATGATGAATTCCCTCCGTAACGAAACGCACCCATTTTAAGTAACTCGCACTCAACAAAACCTTAGGGCGAACTATCAATTAAGTATGTACATATACTTTCATTTTTTTTTTTTACGGTAGATGTATGTAGACACAGATGAAAAAAAATGAGATTTTATGGAAATATAGAGATAAAAACACATTAACCTAAACTGGGCATTTAGAAAACTACATCTGGGTGGGAAAACCCAGCAACGGCCACACAGGTCGACGGTTTCTACGCACCGCCTCTGTTTTTAATGAAATGACCAGATGTGGTGATGTAAGTACAATGAACTATTTTTCAGTTTTGAAGAGAGCGTAAAAAATTGATCTTTCGCAATTCCTTTTCTCAAAAGATGGGCGCCGATGTTTATTCACTGTATTGTGTAGTAAAGACGGCAATCACGCAAATAAACAGATTGATTAAGAAAAAAGAAATTGGGTGTTAAACATCTGTGTACATGCATTGACACGATCCCAAGCCAACACAATGTCTTTACAAAATGAGTGAATAACTTCTATGAGTTTGTATAAGGCTTTTATATTCAATTGCCCGTGCTTAAATCTATTTGTGGGAAGGCTGATGTCTTATCTACAGGCGGTATTTCCAGTAAATTCCTACGGAAGACCTAAATTGATTCCTAAAAACTAATATGCTAGCAATATGATCCTGGGTCCCACCAGTAACTACAGAAAATTTGATAGTCATAGTCGGCCTTGGCCAATGCAAGTAGACATTTGTCGAATAGTGGAAAGAGGTACAAGCCTGAAAAGAGTTAAGACAAGCTAAAAGTTCTGTATTTTACATGGAAAAATAAACAAAAACGTGTTTCATTTGAATGGTATAAGCGAGGAGAACATATTTGATTAACTTATAGTAGTAATATTAAAAGCTGACAACCAAAACTCTACCTAAACTAAGTTTATCTCAGTTTTTAAGCTGGTCTTGTTGGCTATGAATGTATGGTTATAGGTAGGTAGGTATCACGCGTACAGGCCACTTCAATGTACCTAGAGGACTGAAATTTTAAATATGCAATCTTCATTATATCAAGAAAAAACTTTTTTTTTTGTTTTTTTTAACCCTTTAAGTAGGTTTTTTGTGGGTATCCAATTTGCAATGTATGCTCATGCTGTATTGATCCCTTCCTGTTTTTTTTTAAATTAAGACTTTTTAAGGGGTCACTACCCAATAAAAGGCAAGATCAGTAACTAATCCATTGATCACTCCCTTCTCAATTCTTTTTATTGATCACCCCCAATATGGCACATGACAGTTTTTATTAGTTGACTAACCAGACTTGTCATTTGTTGATGATTAGAATTTTAAGGCATTTTATTTCAAATATAAAGATTTTAAATCAGCCATTTCAAAACAATGATTCCCTGATACAATTATGGACGTGTTGACACGTGTATAGAAACGTACCACTTGTCAATGAGAGATAAAAAGTAAAGATTTTATTTTAATCTCTGAATGAATTATAGACTCTACTGCCACGTGGGAGAAGAAAGAAAAAAAACAAGTGGAGATGAGGTTATATCTTTAAGAAATAGAGAGAAAAAACGAGCCAATAACAGAAAAGAAATAAAATCGTGAACCAACCTGTTGTAGCCCAAATCCAAATAATTTGGAAAATCATGTCACCAAATAGGATCTTCCTGAAAATTTCTCAATCAACGACGAGATATATACGTGGGGGGATGAGTTCTTGTTTTCTTTCAGTGTGTTTTCTGCTACCAAGGAGTCTCTCGTAATGAATGGGATTATCACCATCTGTTGATATCTTTACGTAGGTTGGTTTCACAAGACGGAGATGCGTGCGCAAGTTCGTTCATGAGTTTTTCCGTCATAATCTTGTTCGACTGTGAAGTGCAATTTATAGATTACGGGTTCCATTCTTTTCTGGAATTTCCAAATAACTATTTATGGTCTGTGAAAAAAAATCACCACGACGGCATTTCTTTTGCGCATTATGCACACTGCAATATTTCTACTTTGATTCAGGATCATTGTGATATTCCTATTACGTATCTTTATCTATTATTCGAAAAGCAATTTATGAAAACTTCCCCACGCACGTTCAGATCAAGGAATGTAATATTCCATGTGTTTATATAGGTTTTTTTCTATATTTTCTTCTTTTCGAATTCTAATTTTTTTACATAAGAAAAGTAAAATCAATTTAGAGGCAATAGTGGAAACAATCCATCGATGAAATAAGTTCGTCTCTCTTGGTGTAGATTTTGACCAAATTCCAAGTACGGTAATTTATTGTTATTTTTGTTATTTTTATTATCGGAGTAAAGTGAAGGTCTATCCATAGATTTGGCGAGGGGTTATGCAACATTTGCAGTTTCTTCAAACGAGGTCGCCTTATCATCATCATCATCAGTCTTTTAGGGTCCGTCGTTGAACATAGACCTTCCCTAGGATTTGCCACACTTCCATATCATGGGCGTCACGGAGCCAGTACTTCCT